>LR749514.1:3609493-3632021 GCA_902729485.2 Mus minutoides
TCTCTCTCTCTCTCTCTCTCTCTTCTTCTTCTTCTTCTTCTTCTTCTTCTTCTTCTTCTTCTTCTTCTTCTTCTTCTTCTTCTTCTTCTTCTTCTTCTTCTTCTTCTTTTTTGGATTTTCGAGCCAGGGTTTCTCTCTGTAGCCCTGGCTGTCCTGGAACTAACTCTGTAGACCAGGCTAGCCTTGAACTCAGAACTCCACCTGCCTCTGCCTCCCAAGTGCTGGGATTAAAGGCATGTGCCACCATGCCCGGCTGCATGAGGATTTTCTTTACTCTTAGTGTTTAAACAAAAGAGTAACCATAGAAACAGAATTTATTTTCCTTGTCACCATCTCAATGTATTCCAGCTACACACAGCTGTCCAGATTGACCCTGTGTGAAGGAAGCCTAGGTGTGCTTGGGGAAGGAGAAGCCTTGGGCTGCACCTGCCTACCTGCACGTTTTCAGGGTACATCAGATGATATATGATACTCAGCTCTACCAGATTTTCTCGTTAAAACAGTGTATATAATAAAATGAAAATAACGATGCTATACCTACTGTGTAACCACCTGTCAGTAAATTTATGAACAATTAGAAAATGAAAGTACTTTCCAGAGAGCAATTTGTAGATGCAGTAAAATGCCCATTTTTTTTTTCAGAAATACAATAGGACAACAACTTTTCATACACATACCCCGAACAGCTTTTACAGCAATTAATCAGCTCTGTTTTGTTGTTGTCGGTTAACATTCCAGTTCTTCCAAATGTGCTAGGCTGACTAACAGCAGGCAATGAAGGAGTCATTTAGAATTTTCAGCAGAAGTGATACTTCAAGCCCAGGCTGTCTCGCTTTGGTAGGAAGCCACACTTGTCAATAAAGCTGGATTATACAGTATTGTCTTCAGGGATCTACCACCAAAATCCAGATGCCAACCGTTTTCTTTGTGGAGCAGGCATTAAGCACAAGATATCTTTTCCAAAGCAATATGATATCTTCCTTTGAACTTGTTAGCAACCGACCTGCAGACTCAAATATCTCACAGTAGTAAAAGAAATTGAGCTCTTGCTTGGATATTCAATCTCATGCAGTTAGCTTTAGTTGTACAAACACATAATCAATGTTAAATAAACTCAGTAGGTTGTATATACATCAGAGTATACACACACACACACACACACACACACACATAATAAAAAAGATATCATAAATTTAGGAGAGGGAACACAAGAGGAGTTTGGATTCTTGATGAACAGTAGTGGCTCTTTAGAGCAGAGTCAACCTTGCACCATTCCTTTTGGAACCAGTTTTTGTGTGGAAGCATGCCTGCCCAGGCTCTCTTGGGCTATTGTGAATGTATCCAGCCAGGATCCACAGGAGTTAGATGCGTTGTCATCTCTAGAACAGGATGGGATACCTTGTCAAGAGACAAAGCTTCCTTGCTCGTACTTTGGAGTACCATTCTCAGACTGTGACATGCGCTTGCGCCTCCCTCGACCAGCAAGAAAGTCACGCCACCACCGGGATCTTCTCAGTCAGCTTTATTCTGGAGCTCCTTGATAGTAGATTCCCAGGACCCTGGACAGCAGCAGAGCTAAGGCTTTTATACTCTCCCAGGGAAGGGTGGGGGGTGTCGTAGTGGATGCAGATTGGTGCACCAAGCTATACCTCATTTCCATGTGGCCCGTTCATTGGTGCCACAAGCCACACACATTAGCATATTGCCCGTTCATTGGAGCCACAAGCCACACCTCATTAGCATATTGCTTGAGGAGGGCCGGAAGAGAGAGCTGTGCATGTGCACTAGGCTCTCCTTCCTGGCAGCCTGCCGGTCCCGTGCCATCTTGTAATGGGGCAGAGCCAGAGGCTTTCCCGGAGCCGGAGGCCTTCCCGGAGCCGGAGGCCTTCCCAGAGCCAGACGGCCTTCCCAGAGCCAGACGGCCTTGCCGAAGTTCAGGCAGCTGCAGCGCCGCCCTGCTGGTCCTAGCTTGGGAGCGGCACCCTGCTGGTCCTAGCACCTGCAGCTTCCTACAGTGACATCCAAGAAGTTCCTAAGTCCCTGGGCTTCTTCTTCACTGTCTGGTTTCCCAGGGCTGCCCAATCAAAGCCAACAGAGTGAATGGTGCTGGCCTCTTGCTTCTGTGAAAACCTTATTTTCCAGCAAAGCCAGGCTTTTTTTTTTCCCTCAGAGCAAGTGGTTAGCATCTCCCCATCTGTTATTTCACCCCTTCTTTTTAATCTGTGTTATTTTTGTTTTTATTTTTATTTTGTATCTCAAGTCATTCTTTTTGTGTACTTTCCCTCCATCAGTGGCCTTTTCATAGATCCCCAGGCTTCTCTCTCCTCTTTTCAGGTCAGCTTTTTTGTAAGAGGCCTCTATCTTTGGTTATCTTTGTTGTATGATTCTTCTTTTTGTGTGTGTGTGTGTGTGTGTGTGTGTGTGTGTGTGTGTGCCTTTCCCCTCTATTTATTGTTATTCTCTCTGAGATTTTTCTCTTGTCACTGGATGGACTTGAGTTTTGATCTTTTTTTTTTTTTTCCCCCCGCTGCTAGACTTATTAAAGCTTTGTCATCCTTCTGTGTTTTCTCTGTGAGTCAAGCCCCACCTCATCATTCTTCTTGAAGCAAACAGTAGGTATTTTTTAGCTATCTATGGGACCCATTGTGGTGGCCTGTGCTTGGCGCAAGTGTTTGCTCTCTTCTCCACCAGCAGTAATTGGAGTCATAACTGTCATGGCTCAGAAGTGGATGGAGACAGTGAAGGACCTTTTTATATTTTCCCTAGTAATTTGACCTAGTCTTTTCCTTGATGCGGCTTCAGTTTCTTTGGAAGGAAAAGATAATTACTCAAACAAAAGAATCTACTGTGCAAATCCCTAATGCTTCTCTTATTCATAATTTTTCAGGGCAAAGCCTCTGGCTCCGCCCCATTACAAGATGGCACGGGACCGGCAGGCTGCCAGGAAGGAGAGCCTAGTGCACATGCACAGCTCTCTCTTCCGGCCCTCCTCAAGCAATATGCTAATGAGGTGTGGCTTGTGGCTCCAATGAATGATTTTATTTGATAAAATCTCAGAAACTTTGTGTGTGTGTGTGTGTGTGTGTGTGTGTGTGTGTGTGTGTACATACATGTACGCATGCGAGTATGCGCATACATGTATGTACTTGTGTGTATGATTGAAATATAGTTTTTATGTGGAGAAGAACTGAGATTTTAAATGTAAACTATAAAGGGCTGCAAAGATGCTCCAGGAATATGGTGTTCCTCTAGAAGTTCCAGGTTTGATTCTCAGCACCCAGTTCATGAAGCTCACAACTACCCCAAATGACAGTTTTAGAGGGTCTAATATCCTCTTTTTGCCTCTATAGAAAATATATGACATAAACATATACACAAATAGTGAAAAATCAAAATAAATGTTTAAAAATGTGAAACATGGCTGGACGTGATGGCACATGCCTTTAATCCCAGCACTCAGGAGGCAGAGGCAGGTGGATTTCTGAGTCCAAGGCCAGCCTGGTCTACAAAGTGAGTTCCAGGACAGCCAGGGCTATACAGAGAAACCCCATCTCGAAAAAAAGAAAAAAAAAAAAGGAAAAAAAATGTGAAACATGGATGTCACATACAAATTCATTCATGGAACCACCACACAGAGCAATATATAAAACAGCCCCTTATTCTAGAAGGTTCTTTTATGCCTTATTCCAATTAATGTTGCCTCTTAAAGATTGCCATTGTTAAACCTTATTGATCTTCATATAAATAGAAAAATAAAATAGTTGATCTTTTTCTTTCTGGCTTCTTTCACTTGTAACATCTGTGGTCATGGTTTCCATGTTGTTGTGAGTTTAATGAGTTTTTTTTTTTTTTTTTCTTAACATCATAAGGTTTGGGGCAGCACATATGCCACGATATACTTATTTATTCCCTAATAGATGAAGATTGGGTGGTTGACAAGTTTTTTGTTTTGTTGGGTTTTTTTTTTAACTATTTTTTTAAAGGCTACTATGAATCTATGAACATTTTTCTTTCTCGTATCCTGGTATCTTCATCACTGTATTTTCGGAGGGGGGATACCTGACACTTGAATTTGAAGATATTAAATCGGTACATGTTTAGATTTAATAGCAATGACTAAACAGCTCTCTAACATCCTTCTGCCAACTCCCAACAGCAATGCTTGACAATTTCAGTTGATCCACATTCTCAGCGAGGCAGTATTTAAGTTTTCTTTAATTTTAACCATCTGCTAGGTAAGAGAGGAGGGTAGAATTTAAATGCTAACTACACAAAATATGCCAATCATCTCAAACTGCTATGTGTTTATGTGTTGCATGTATCTTAACTTGCTCCTCACATTCTTTTGGAACTCTGACTTGCAAATCTTTGCTGCTTGCCCAGCCTCTTCTACCCCTAAGCCTAGCCAGATCCCTGTTGCACCTATAAATTCTGTCATCGAAAGCTGACTGACTAAGTCACTGTAGAATCTAGGCACTGTCCATCTAACTTCTAGTGAAACAGTTGCTTCAGGGCGTGGGCTCTGGCCTCCCCATGGCTGCTCATAGGCCTCTACTGCAGTGTTGACCTGGGAAATCTCATTCTAGAGGAGACATTGTGCTCCCAAATGAGGACTGAGCTAGTGACGTTATTTTGCATCTTTCCTGATAGTAGGTGGCTTCAAGGAACCCTCTCTGGGACCTGTGGGTAGACTTTCTAAAGAGCAGAACAGGAACACTTGCCAATTTGCATGCTCTGGCTTGTAACTGACCACACCCTGTCTTCCCCAAGTTTATAGAATATACCAGAAACTGAGCCAAACTATCCCTTCTGTCCTTAAGTTGCTTCTTGTCGTGCTTGTCACATCAATGGTAAAAGTACCTAACATACTTCCCCCAGTCTTCACTCCCTATGCTTAGAAACTCACAAGAATATTTAGCCCCAGCAATTAATCATTACTACTCCCCCAGGACCTCTTTTCTAGTAATCAAATTAAACTAGCTCAGCTACATTTGTGAGATTTTTTTCCCTTTTATTTTTCTAGTTATTTATTTTAGTGTACTGAGGATTGAACCTCTGAATGCTTGTGTGTGCTCTGCAGGCACTGCACCACTGGGCAGTCTTTTTATTTTTCATTTTGAGAAAGGTACCTGTAATTTGCCTAGACCAGACTAGTCTAGACTCTGTACTCCAGGTAGCCTTGAATTTGGTATTGTCCCACCTTAGTCTCCCATGTAGCTATAAATATAAACTTGTACTGATGGATTATAAATAGCCTTTATTGACATGGCCTGTCTACAGAAAACTGTGTCTAATTAGGATACCAGGGCCTAGAGGGAGTCCCTGAGTGTTTGGGCCACTACAGTCTAGTCTGGGATTTCTATCAGTGAGCTTCAGCATGTTACGATGTAGTTATGATTCAAGCTTGATCTTACTTGTGCTTTCAGGGAGGTAGGAGACACATCAACAACACCTTAGGCAGGGAATCCTAATAAAATTACACTGTGATGTGACTGTTAACCTGGGGGCTG
Source organism: Mus minutoides (assembly GCA_902729485.2). Classification (NCBI taxonomy): domain Eukaryota; kingdom Metazoa; phylum Chordata; class Mammalia; order Rodentia; family Muridae; genus Mus; species Mus minutoides. The sequence goes on from LR749514.1 coordinate 3,615,004, forward strand.
TAATATCAGCTTTCATCTGCTTTTTCTTCAAGGAAAGGCAAACTCTAAATTGAAGACATTATTTTTTTTTCCTCAATACAATTGAGATCATCATAGCATTATCAAAATGATATTTTTACATGGCATGCTTTTCAATGAATAACTAATAAGATAGCAAACTAATTATGCAGTTTCTCTGTAAGGGGATTATCTTCTCGTCCTAAGACAGCCACTAATATTCCAAGTTTCTTTCTTCCAGGCCATCTTCTGTGTAACTGATTTCCACCTTCCTTGTCTTACTAATTTTTATCTGTTAGTTCATAATTTATTCATCAAGTGGCCATTAAACACCAGGCACTGCCATAAAGCAACAGATATAAGTAACCCAGTATCTAGCTTTATAGACAACCAATAGGATATATCTGTTAAAAACTTGGGAAAACATAGGTAATTGTAAAACAAGTACTCTGAAAGGCATAAGGAATGCTGGGAGAACCCACAATGGCAAATTGCTTAAATAGGCATTGATAAGAATTAGCAGATGAGTTGAAATCTGAAAGGTACAGAGATGTAGGAGGAAAGGCTGTGGCCACCTCTATGTAAACATCAGGGGCCCATGCAGCCACAAAGGCATCTCCTGCAGGAGGACCTAATTGAAGATTGCTTGAGAGACCAAGGATTGCAAATGCAGACAATGCCAAGCCAATCAGGAACTGCTGTTTAGAAGTGATGCTTTCTTAGGACCAATGGGGCATAAGTGGAGGGGTAATAAAGGAGCTTGCAGCAGCATTCAGGTGAGCTTTCTGTAGTTTCTGAACTGCTCCCTGAATCTGTGTCATTGATTCTGCACCATCTCACCTACAACCCCCAAGGGCAGGTAGAGTCAGGTGATGAGTACAGGGTACAGGCAGCTTCCAGATTCAATGAAGTAAATGGAGAGAGAAGTATATTTAGAGGGGAAATGTCAAATGTATAGACTCTAAGACAGGTGGAAAGGAGCTTGAGAAATTCCTTAAAAGAAACTTGTGGTTTGAATGTTGACTCTAAAAGGTTAGTATCTTGGGATCTAGCTCTGTGCTCAACTCTCTAACCAGTGAAGACTACCTTGTGTAATGTCATTATATTATATAAAGAATAAGGATTTAGGGGGGAAGTGGTGGTGCACACCTTTAATCCCAGCACTTGGGAGACAGAGCCAGCCAGATTGCTGAGTTCAAGGCCAGCCTGGACTACAGAGTGAGTTCTAGGACAGTCAGGGCTATACAGAGAAACCCTGTCTCAAAAACAAACAAACAAACAAACAAAAGAATAAGGTTTTAAACACTGTGGTGTGTGTGCCTGTGTGTGTGTTCAGTTGCACTTTAAATGTATGCCGTTGAGTTATTTTTGTTTTATATCTTGATACAAGTCAAATTCATCTTGACAGAGGAAACTGGATCAACTAAGATGGTGTCTCCTTTGGATTGGCATGTATGCAAGTCTGTGGAATATTTCATTGATTAAAGGTTGATATGCTCAGCACCATCCCTGGGCAGGAGGTCCTGGGTTGAATCCTATGGTGAGAATTCTCATCCCAAGGTGAGAATCCTCTGGAGAGTCATTAAGTAAGCAGTGTTCCTCCATCATCTCTGCTTCAGTTCCTGCCTCCAAGTTCCTACCTGGAGTTCCTGCACTAGCTTTTCATCACAGTGGATTATAAGGTGGAAGATGAAATAAAGACTGTCCTCCACAACTTGCTTTCGATCGTGATGTCTAATTATAGCAATCCTAAGACATGTCTGCAAAGACAGTTGAAGGTTACTAGGAGAAGATAGAAATGGAACACCAGGGGCTGGTGAGATGGCTCAGCGGGTAAGAGCACCCGACTGCTCTTCCGAAGGTGATAAGTTCAAATCCCAGCATCCACATGGTGGCTCACAACCATCTGTAATGAGATCTGGCACCCTCTTCTGGAGTGTCTGAAGACAGCTACAGTGTACTTACATTAAAAAAAAAAAAAAAAAAAAGAAATGGAACACCAAAAATGAAGAAATAAAATTGGGAAATTATTATTAAATAAATGCAGACAAGATAGAAGTAATAGCATATATATATATATTATTTAACACAATGGAATTATATACTTACAGCTTTTTGTGTTGTGACTATTTCCCTATTATGAAAGCAAATAGAAAGACTAAAGGTAAATATGGTTAGCCCACTTTAGAGGAGTCCATATGACTAAAAATGGTCCCCTATATCTGACTTCTGGGAAGGGAAGTATAATAGAGTCAGCAGAGTTAAGAATGTTTTAAAGAATAGTTTTGATGATATGACAGAGACAGTCCAACTATCTACCTAAAGCTTCCTCCTGCCGTTATAGTCCAGTCTCACAAAAGTGGACCGTATTTTCTAGCTTGCCATGAATTTACAACCAAAGACTGTGAGTGGCCCATAAATGTCCCATTGGTTAGAAGCCTGGCCCATAAAAGATAAGGAAAGAAATAAAAAAATAACCCTCAACAAAACATAGTTTTTATATTCGGTCTTTACCTTACCTTCCAGCCTGCTGCTACATATATCTGACCATAGTGATACGTTTCACTGTGTTTTGAAGAAGGCAGAACCTGTATCAACTTCTATTCCTGAATATCTGCATGGACTCTTACCCTTTGTCTCACCTCATCTCCGGACAATGAGGATTATGAGCCAGCAACAAAATAATGTATTTTTCTATAAATTAAGCCACTAACATTTTGAATTTTAAAAAGATAAACTTTTCTTCTTTGATAACTATTATATGCTGGGTTGTGTCCCCATGAAAAAGTCAAGTAGAGGCATAACCCCAGTGAGATAGCCTTTTGAAATGTTCTTAGGGTAGGCAATTAAAAATCAAATGAGGGTATAGCAAGGTCACTAAACTAGTGGTCTCTCTCTCTCTCTCTCTCTCTCTCTCTCTCTCTCTCTCTCTCTTCCTTTCCTCTTTCTTCCCAGAAAATGCCATTTAAAGACACAACAAGAAGATTCTGTCAACAAAGGAAGCCATCCTCATCAGAAACTATCCTATACTTAGATTGATCTTGGTTGGATTCTCAGCCTTCAGAGTTATGAGAAAATACATTCCCGTTGTTAGGACAATGACCCTGTGCTATTGCATTATAGCATTTTAAATAGCTTATGATGGACCCATGGGTTTAAGAGTGGAAGGAAGCACAGATATGCAGGACTATAGTTGTAATTTTAGATCAAGGCCAGAGATGTTTAGCATGCTAATCACTAGAACAGAGAACAGAGAGGTGACCAGGCCTAAACTCCATCCTAGATGTGCCTTAGAACACTCAAGAGAAGAGGTCAAATTACCCTAGTAAACAATGGGCATTTAATAAATAAGTAGGTAAAAAATAAGTCCAGATTCGTAACAAAACAAAATAGCATGTGTGCATATGTGTGTACATGTACCTATGCATTATATATTTTATATGACATATAATATATATTGTTTATGTGTATATTTTATTAGATTGCTTTATACTTCATGCTGTTCAACAGTGAGGGTCTTCCATTGGAAAGACTAAGAATCTGGCTGGGGCGTGGTGTCACACGCCTTTAATCCCAGCACTCGGGAGGCAGAAGCAGGCTGATTTCTGCGTTCAGTTTGAGGCCACCCTGGTCTACAAAGTGAGTTCCAGGACAGCCAGAGCTATACAGAGAAACCCTGTCTCAAAAAAAACCAAAAAAAAAAAAAAAAAAGAATCTGGTAGTTGTTTAGTCTAGGCAGGAGACTGTTTATGTAAGCAGTTCTAATCTTCTAATCTGGCACTGAGGTCTAGATTCAAGGCCCTAGAGGATTTGTAAAGAGCTGTTTGTCTTCAGTCTACACTGGAATCCTGAAGAAGCTGTTTCTAGTATTAGCAAAGGGATGCTACAGAGCAGGATGGGGTGTGCTAGTGAGAGTGAGATCAAGCTGGCCAAGAACAAACGTTTCCTTCTTCTATGTTCTTGTATGTGAACTGCCACCACAAATTGTGACCCACATGTAGGGGGGTGCTTCCTAGTTTAAATAATCTGATCAAGAAAATCCTTCACAGGAGTGTACCATCACTGACAGTTTACTTGTTTCCAAATGTAGTCAAGATTGGCCTTAGCCATCACAAAATAAAATACAGTGGATTTAATGAAGTCATGCCTGAGTATCCAGGAGGTACAGACTAACCCAGAATACCTTAACCTTTCTAGAGTAAAGAGAAGCCAATTCTCTCCTGATGCACTATTTCCAAAAGAAAAGGTGCTCTTTTCTTTATAAGATTTATTTTTATATTTTGTGTATTATTATTTTGTTTGCATTTTTATAAGTGTGTTGAAGTTATGCCTGGTGTTTACAGAACCAGAAGAGGATGTCAGATACCTTGGGACAGGGTTTTATGCAGCTTTAAGCCATCATGTGGGGGCTAGGAATAGCATGGTCCTCTGTACAGGTATCCAAGCAGCAAGTATTTTCAGCCACTGAGCCATCTTTCCAGCCCCAGTATATACCAAAATTTTGACTATTTTCTCATTGGTTGATGGCCTATCTTTATTAAAAATATTATAAAGGCAAAAATTAGAATTGCGAGGAGTGTTTCATTCAATTCAGTTGAGCAAATGTCACTGTGAGCTGTCAACAACTGTGTCTTGCTGGGGTGGACAGAGCCAAGCTATCTGTCCTCCCAGTATGTAGCCTACAGTGTTGGAAGGTAATGGGGCATTCCTATGAAGGCAGATGGCGGTGCTTTAGAGTGACTGATCATCAACACATAGCACAGGACTGAACGGGTATGATGAGCAACAGATATAGTAGCTGTTCATAAACAGAGAGGTGAACGAAAACATGAAATAATGGGTAGGTGTGAAATGAATCTTTATATTGTATACAAATGCACAATTATACATTGCAATATATACATTATCACACACACACACTCACGGGTGTGTATTTGTGTGTGTGTGTGTAATTTTAAAGTGTAGTATATAAGAGCATAAATGAATTTCAGGGACAATCTACTTTCACATCTTAATTCATCATGAGAGAGACAGTGGAAAGTTAATCACATCTAAGCACAAGTGATGTATATTGGGGATCATCTTCTAGTTACTTTGACTCACTACATAATATTTTTATAACTAGTTGTTATTGTCTTTGAGAAGTTTGAGAAGACATTTACATTTTATATATATTAGGAACAAGGAGCCACCTATGCTAACTGCATTGCTAAGGAAGAACAAGAAGAACAAGGCAGAAAGTCTGGGACCTATGAGGTTTTCAACTGGCAAGTAAAGAGGAGGTAGGCTTGTGGTGCAAAGCTTCATTTCAGTGAGAGACGTGTGGAATATATTGAGAGAAGCAGAGCTACTAGAGATTGCTCACTCAGGAGAGCTCTCCAGCAGCCTGCCAGAGGGCATGAGATCAAAATCAAGAGCATCCTAACTTTTCACCTCACTAAGTGCAAGGTGACATTCAGGGGACGCAGCAGCCAGCAAGGCAAGAGCCCAGCTGGACGACTCCTGCTCTTGGAGCCATCCCTCTGACACCTGGGCCCCTTGTTGCTCACTATAAATCACAGTCCTGCATTCTTCTTGGAAAAAGCCATCATTACCTAGCTGTGCTCTGAGAACTTAGAGTTGCTCCTGAATCCAAGCAATCTCTCTACTGTGGAGAGCAGAACTGTGTATAATCACTTTGCTTGAAAGCCAACTCTATGCAAATATATGCAAATGCCCTGGCAGAGTTGGACTGGCCCTCAGGCCTTCCAAAGAGGCTTTTCCTGCTTTAGAGCAGAGCACTGCCCATTTAGAGGGAGCAGGATTAAGACACTGGGGTAGAGACCAGAGTCAGGTAACTTTGCAATCTTCACAGCAAGGAGAGGTAGGTGCCCTCACAACATGACTAAGCAAGTCTGGACTGAGATATAAAACCTGCTGGGGTAACTCACCATCACTTTTCTCCACAGGAGCTATAGCCTAGGGACCATTCACTCACCACAGACAGAAAATAACTGTGAGGCAATAGCTTTTGAGAAAAACAGGAGCATGTTCCAAATTGTATTACACCCAGAAATTGTTTCCCCTTTCTAACATCACTAGAGTCTATAAAACCAGGCTTTGTTCAACCACAGAGGGCACTTTTGCAGCTGATGTTTCTTCTGTGCCTTAGAAGACATGGACTCACTGTCAGAGTTGATCTCATACTCCACAGACCTCTCAGGACCATGGAAAGAGACTCAACAGCATCCCAGTGTTACACGTGTACTGTTATCAGGTGGTCTTTAATCAAAGGAACTGAGTAGTAAGGGTATTACTTCAAGTCCCACTGGGGTGTCATGGTTGGGTGGAAGAAAACACTACAAGTCCAGTAGTCAACAAAAGAGTGTCTCTACTCCTCTTGAGTCGGGAGTCATGTGTGTGAAACAAGTGAGACAAAGAAAGACAGTGCATGCCCCCATATACGAAACTGAGACCTTCTAGGAGTACATAGTAGCACAATGGTGAAACATCTGCAAGTGGAGAGGACTCTGCCGAGAGGCTGGTCAAAGGGTTCAACATCACAATTACATAGGAACAATAAGTTCTGGTATTCTGCAGTGATACGGCAGTTATAATTAACAATAATGTATTGTATATTTCAAAATAACCAGAAAGGACGGTTTTAAATGTTATCACCAACAGATGGTAACTGCATGAGGTGACAGACATGGGAATTACTTTGATTTGATCATTATACAATATGCACATGTATTAAAATAAGCATTGTATTCCATAAATAAGAACAATCATTATGAATCAATTAAAAAACCAGCCCCAACAGCCATACACTACATACAGTATCATCTATTCAATATAAGATTTATAAATAATTTTTGGTTGTTCAAATATGCTTAAGTCAATTAGTTTCAGTTCACTCCAACCAAATATTTTCATCATTTATCATTAAATACTGACTGAATATTCATAACACACCAGACATATTTAGTAAGTATTGTTGAACAGCTAATCGGTGTTAGTCCTGTGTCCTGCATAGAGGCAAACACTTCTATCCACAGGGAGGTATCAAGTTCTCCATTTTTTTATGGTGTCTGTGTATACCATACCTGTATAGAGTGACCAGAGCTTGGTGTATGTGGCTAGCATACACCTAACAGGTTTTAAAGTCAGGAAAGCCCAAAAGCAAGTACCAACTCCACATCTTGTTGTTGACATGGTAGAGCGCCTCGATGGTTAGGAGAGAATTAGGAGAATTAGGTACTAGGAAGTTTCCTTCAGGGCAGAGGGAGTTCAGCAACTGGGCTGTCAGGAATGAGCAATGCACTCTCCCAGAAGAATGAAGAGATGGTAGTGGACCATCCTGAGTAAGCAAGGTAGATTTCTGCCAGTATATAAAATACCTGAAGTGACCTAGGCATAAGAGAAAACAGTTATTTTGCCTTATTTGGGTCCCCTGTCACTGACCAGGTTACTGTGTTGCTTGTGAGCCCATGGTGATCCAGCACAGAATGGTAAGTACATATGAGAGAAGAAAATTGCACACCTTTGGCAGGAAGTGAAAGACAAAGTGGAACCAAGAAGTGGAATGTCACTATTCTTCTGTACTGAATAGGGCCCAGGTTCTAGACTTTATCTGATATTGGGAGTACCAAGCTAGTGCACTAATCCTAAAGTCTGGATCTCTAGGGGAGCACTTAAGGTCAAATTCTAGCATGTCACCATGTCACCATCATCCTGTGATTCTGGTGAGCAGCTGAGAACTTGTGTCCCTGGCAAAGACCCTTCCTACTGTGCCCTCCGGCTCTTATGGATCATAGTGAGAAGGCCAGCTGCTCCCTAAGGCATGGGTCCAGCACAATCTGGCCCCTCTCATGGGACAGTTGGCTTGTACACTACCCTGGGCTCGTGTCAGCTGGCAGGGCTCAGATGGCATATGGTGGAAAGGCTAAGGTAGGCCATAGTCTCAGAGGCATCTGGTCTACCTTACTCAGGAAGCTGTCTAGAGCAATGCTTAAGTGGCTTTGGATTTAACATATCACTATTATCTGAATATGTATGTTCCTAAGGGGCAAAAGAAGTCCTTAAAAACACTGTAGCTGAAATGAAGACAGAACCAGATTTCTGACCACAGTCAGCACCTGCTCATGTTCAAATCACGTTCTCTCCTTGGAATCTTCTTCTGCCCTCAGCAGCCATCTTCACTTCCTCTGAGGGCAAGGAGGCTACAAGCATTCAGTAAAAGTGTGCAAAGTCTGAGGTACATCTACCTTCTGCTTGGTACTTTTTCAAAGTGTGTTTCCTTTGAAAGCTGTCTGGGCACCTGCTGATTGCCCCCTGGTCTTTCTCGGAGCTATCCTTGGGCATCTTTTTAATGGCCCGACCTTAATTGCATTTTCTTGTGTGTGCTGTGGCAGCCAGCATGTAGTTTAATAAAACATTTTCCAGCTGTTGGGCCCATTATTCCCTCCCCTTCCATCTTATGCACTGGAAGGTTTTAAGCCTTATTTTTAAGGTGATTGATTTGGTATGTNGGTATGTTTTCCACTTTCTTTCCTGCTGTGGGGACATTTTACCTCGATGTGTGATAATTTTTTTTTTAAAGAAAGAACTTTGATTTTCCTGTCCCCTTACTTTCCACCCTGCCGTTGCTGAGCTAAGGACCAGGGAGCTTGAGTCCTTGAGTAGCTATTTTGCTTTCTCTGATTCTGTAACAGCTGTTGGTTCTTTGGATCTGCGTGGCCAGGGCTCAGGGCTTGTCAGTTAATACTTGTACCCATGGGGTGTTGAAAGTGGGCACTCAGAGATGTTATATGTAGTAGCCAGAGTTTTACTGGTATTTTTTTTTCTTTTAAAAACTGTAGTGAAGTTTTCTTTTCTTTTTGTACTCATGACATTTTTATTTTGGGCGTGATAACATGGTAAAAGTTCATACAAAACAAAGAGATGCATTTAGAATATAGAAGTAAACCCATCAAGAATGCTTGTGACGCACACCTTTAATCCCAGCCCTTGGGAGGCAGAGGCAGGAGGATTTCTGACTTTGAGGCCAGCCTGGTCTACAGAGTGAGTTCCAGCACAGAGAAACCCTGTCTCGAGGAAAAAAAAAAAAAAAGAATGCTTGAAGTCTCTTCATTTCTTAGTGTACCCCAGTGATGCTATCACATGACAAAGTTTCCTAAGGAAAGCAATGCCTTTGATGAAGACTGAGTAATTATTTCTCATTTGGTACTAAGTAGCCAGCTTCTTCTCTGGATGAGTGGAAAACATTCATGCCCCTATCCAGTGGTTAACTCAGAATAACCTGCAATTGGTTGAAACTCCATCTCTTGCTTTCTCTCAGGCATTTCCTCCATCTCCTGGCTTCCTTTGCCTTCAGCTGTGCCCTCCATCCCAAACTGTCTTCTAAGACATCTTCAAGTCTCAGTGAACTAGCAGTGGCTGGGTGAACTTGACAGTTACCCTTCCATCTTTTGCCTTTAGTGTCTTCTTTTCTATGCCTCCCAAGAAAATTTCTATCCCCTCTTTGTCTACAGCCCTAGGCTCCTTAGAGTCTTCTCAGAACATACACCTTGCTACTTTCCATGGTGCTGTGATGGAGCACCCCAACAAAGGCAATGCAAGAGAGAAAGGGCTGGTTTTAACACTAGTTTTAAGGTTATAAGCTATCATGATGAGGGAGTCATAGCAATAAGAGATTGAAGCACCCCACCAGGTTGTATCCACAGTTAAGTAGAGAGAAATGAACACCAGTGCACAGTGAGCTTTCCTTCTTTATACAGTCTAGAATCCATGCCCAGGAACTGTTGGGACCTGCTTTGAGTTTGAATCTTCCTGTATCAATTGACCCAAACCAAATACTCCATCACAAGGTTAGAGGCTAACCTAATCTAGATAATTACTCACTGGTAATTATCACAGAGTTACTCACTGGTAATTATCACAGAGGCTTGCCTCCTCTGTGAGTCTCAATCTTGTCAACTTGGTAACCAATAGTGACCATCATAGATATTAAGTTCACACAGCCACTGCTAGTTCACTGAGGTAGGTTTGACTTGTGTTGGAGAGCTATGTGCCAGGAAACATGTTCACATTGCAAACAATATTTCAAGTCATTTACCTACATCTTAGATTATTAGATTGTTAACGTTCTGTCTTCTGGGGTATGTGTTTTGAAGAAGACATAAGTTTAGATCTGTGATCATATCTCAGTTCACAGAGCTTTGGACAAAATGGTTAGTTTATTTGAATTTATCCTTTGACATTCTAGGGACAAGGAATACTTCTTATATTAAATTATAAATTCATTTAGTATTTGTGCATTGTCATAAAAACTCTAATATTTAAAAGAGCCAATCATAATTCTAAAATTAATGAGTAACTCTTCTATTGTAATCTTCAATAGATATTATTCTTTTCTCTTATTGGTCTCAATTTAGGTGGCATTCTGAGTGCAGTATTTCTGTAGTTTTGTCAACAGCCATGCATACACCACACCCAGGGAACTATCTTCTGCCTTCAAGTAGCAAATATCCCATAGTGAAACCTCAACACCCAGAGAATGTATGGTTCACTTACCCTGGGATGGTCCACTGGCCAAGTGGCTGTCATATTATTTTTGACAGCATGAGTTCTATCTAAACAGAAATTACGGAGAAATTAACAGGATAAAAAGAGAGAAAGAATTGAAAAGAGAAAAGAAGAATTGACTGAGACAGAAAGTAAATCTCTACTTCAACAATATCTTCTAAAGCTGTTTATGATAAAAAGAGGATTAGGGAGCTCAAATTCCAGCTATATTAAATTAAATCTCAGACCCATGTTCATAGATACATGCAGACCTGAGAGCATCAATCCCAACATGACAAAATAGCCCTGGGAGAAGGACTCTTCCTGGCAGTGAGCCACTTGCCTCTTATAAACTGTTAACCGTGGTAATGAACCAATCCAAGAGACATATTAATAATGACATGAAGAGACACGTTTATTGTTGATTGTTGAGATGGTGGCAGATTTATTGCTAGCTTGCCAGGAGGGAGGGTTTGGCCCTGCAATGGTGCAATTAAAAACAAATTGAACACAGGGACAAAGAATCAATAATCTAACAGGGCAACTTTTAGTTTGCAAAATACAAATATAAATTAATTGACCTGAACACAGTTGCTAACTGGCCATTAATGTCTGCTAGCTGGCCAATCAGAGAGCATAATCCACCCATTAAATTCATTGCAGCAGGCTAGGTTTGTAGATTTCTAGGTCTGCCTGCCAGGGTAGCTGCTGGGAGGAAGCTTATTTGAGGGTGATTTCCAATGCCACTAAAGGAAAATCATTGAGTGACAAAGTTTGCCCCTAAATTATGGGCTATTTCCAGAAGTCTTACTAAGAATTCATTTATCCAGCAGATACATTGTTGATGCCTTCAGTGTAGTACATACAGTCTATCCTAAACACAGGGAAGTGAATGGAATAAATCCAGGCATACTGCTGTTCCCAGTGTGGCCTTCACTTACCTCCTGTGTGTTTTCCAGCAAAGTTATCCTTTGACACACTAGTTCTCCCTCAAGAACAACTGATAGTTTTTTCCTCACTCTTGCATAAAATGATAATTAGTACATAGTTTGGACAGTTTAGTATTATTGTTATAGATAGTTAAAAAAGAATGAGCGGGAGATGCTTATGTTGTTATGTTAATTTAGATTCAAATACCTAAGTAGTGCCTGTAATGAAAATCAAAAAGTTACTTCTTGCTCTTGCTTTCAAAGAAATTATAAGGAAGAGTGGAAAGAGAGTTAGATCAATCAATAACTGAAACTACTTAAAAGGCACAGGTATCACAAGGCAGTGCAGGCAAGTTTTTAGCAACTGGAGTTTCAAAGGCAACCTATGGCTTTGGGACTTAGGAGCTCTATAATAGTGCTGTGTAGTATAAAAGGCACTAGTCCTAATTGGTCATCTCAAATCAATTTAATTTAAACAAGTATGTCTTACAAGTGAGAGCCTCAGTTGTACTAGCTGTATTTGGGCTTCTTATTGGCCATGTGTGGCTGTCTTCTCTTGTGTTAAAGAACACAAATGTAGGCGTTTTCTTCAAAACAGGGGTCTAGTGAGAAGTGTAACTTTCTTTAGAATTTGAATTTCCGCAGAAAAAAAAGAACAAGACTTGTTGGAGGAATGGAAGGATTGTTGTTTGCTAGAGATGATGATCTGTAGGAACAAATGTGAATACAGTGGTATGTAGGATGCCAAAGTGGAGAAAGAGACATTCACATGGAAACCAGAGTGGCCCCTGGATCCTCAGCAAGCACGATAGTGGCCGAGAAGGTCTTGATAATGTCATTATTAAAAGAAAATAATTATCAATTCATATGTTTCAAGGTAACTAGCTGAAAGAACTCTGATTCTTTCCAGGACAAAGAAATGATAAATGTCTGAGGTGATGGATCGTCCAATTACCCTGTGCTAATCATCACACACTGTTTACCTCACATTGAAATGTCACAGTAGGCACCATAAAATGCCTAGTTACTGCATGTCAATTAAAAACAACAAAATATATTTTAAAAATCTGAGCACGTGCATCATGGTCAAATAACATAAAATGAGAAAGACATCAGGCGTTGGATGTCATGATTGGACAAGCTAGTAGAGAAAGAGAATGAAATTATTCATTAAAGTCATTCTTGGAGGTTTATGTTTAGGTTTATGTTTCTCTTCACAATAACGTGAAGAGAAGAAGAGAAAGAAAAAAAAACAGGAGAAGGAAGAATTAAAACTTAAGCCAAATGTTTGTATGAAAATGTCATGTCTTCAAATAGGGTTGTGAATCTAGAGGAAAGAAGAGGTTTTGGAGTGAGTAGTCAAGTTCAGGGTGGAACATGTAGAGATGCTCAGGCTGAGGGAACGAGAAAGTGGATTTACAGAAGACACCATGAACAGGGAATGGAGATATGGAGCCAGTATGAGCCTTTCAGAAGGAAGTTATAATTACAGAGATGGGAAAAATGAAAGGGGCAAGGAAGTCTTAAGAAAGACAGATCTTGTCTGTAGGAAGCTTGGCTGAAGAGTCCCAAAGATGGGGAAATTTCAAGGAGAGTACATACTGTGGCTGAGACCACTGTGCAAATTGAGGAGAACAAAACAGATATTTCATTTTCCACCTCCACATCAGCAATGATGCTACAAGAGGGCTTTATATGAGTCTCAGTTTATTTAATTCCAGTGCAAACAAGGCAGACGACAGACCCAGGCCCTGCCACTTCTTTTCCTGGCTTCTGCTTCTGTGCATATCTCCAGAGCAGATGCCAAGACTGGCAGCACCTTCCTGGATCATGTCAGAACTGTGCTTCAATCCAAAACAAGCCAGCATGCTTCACAAGCCTGGACTGCAATGGAAGACAGGGGGATGTCCTTTCGGCAGACACATCAACCACCTTTGGAGCTGGCAAGGAATTCATCCTGTGTCAAATTCTGTTTGAGTCTCATTTACCTTGGAATATATCAACTTTTCATATTCCCACCTTGAACCAAGGACAACTGCTACAAAAGGATCAAGTGGTCACCACTTCACCTCTACATGGAAGCTGACCTCCATGTGCATGAGAGGGGGGCTCAGAGCTTCAGAGATCACAGGGGAAATAGAAAACCCTGTGTGAGAGGGAGAGTTTTAAATGTGAATGTGTGTACATGCAAGGATATTAAGGTCTTAGTTCTGTAGCAGCAGAACAAAGGTTTATGTCTCTCTTCACAATAATATGAGAAATGTCCTGGTTAAGAAAGAAACCATCTTTTCTGTGCATGTGTTTTTGGACTGTGTCATTACAGAGTATACATCATATTATGAAAGGCATCTGAACTTGGGAGATTAGGAACAAGGCGCATATCCATTCAATTCTAGCTCTAGCAATATCAAGTTTAGATAGCAGCTAACTAGCACCATCTGATATCAGAGCAAGAAGGCTGCCCAGAGAACAAGTGTGAACTTCATTCTGAAAGTTCATGTCAGCCAAGACTGCTGAGGTCAGGCATGGAAGAAGCATATATACATAGGGTAAGCATCTATCTGTTTGTTCTTTTTTTTCCCATTAATTTACTTATTCACTTTATAGGTGAGTTTAATTTTTACTGTTGACTTGACTGGATTGTGGAACCATCTAAGGCACTATCCTAAGGTGTGTTTGTGAGTATGTTTACAGATATACTTAACTGAAGAGGGAAGACTAGGCCTCAATGTGGGCTGTGTGCCAAGAACTGAATAAAAGTGGGAAGGGGCAAGGAAGCTTGGTGTGCTCAGTATTCCTCTCTTTCTTTCCTTGACTGTAGAGGCAATGTGACTAGTCAACCCATCACTGTGTCCACAGGCCTTCTCTGCCATGATGCACTGAACTTCAATGAACCATAAACCAAAAAAAAAAAAAAAAAAAAAAAAACAAACCAAACCAAACAAAACAAAACAAAAAACCCTCTTAACTTGATTCTGTTGAATATTTTGCCATAGCCAAGAAAAAAAAAAAAAATTACTATTCCTATGAAGGAAGGTTCCCAAATAGCTTCCTTTTTCATATGGAGATAGTCTCCTGACAACAAATGACACTATCACTGATTCCTTTTGTGGCTTTCAGTTCTCACTGAAGTCACTTCAATCCTTTAATAAAAATATACAGGGCCGGTGAGATGTCTTAAGGGTTTAATGCAAGGAAGACTGATGACTGAGTGTCATCCACAGGAGCCACATTGTAGAAGCAGAAGATTGAATCCTGCAGGTAGTCCTCTGATACCACATGTATACCATGGCACATGTATGCCTACACACACACACACACACACACACACACACACACACACACACACACACATACACACACACACACACACACACACAGATAATAGAGGTGATATATAGATGATGATGGAACATGCCTTTAATCCCAGCACTCGGGAGGCAGAGGCAGGCGGATTTCTGAGTTCGCGGCCAGCCTGGTCTACAAAGTGAGTTCCAGGACAGCCAGGGCTATACAGAGAAACCCTGTCTCGAAAAACAACAACAACAAAAAAAGATGATAGATAAATAGATAAATGATAGATGATGGATAAATAAATAATAGAAGATAGATAGATAGATAGATAGATAGATAGATAGATAGATAATACAAAGACATACATAAATATATACTTACCTACATACATACATACATACATAAGCACAAATAAAACAATTTTATGTGATTTTTTTTCAGAGAGGAACCAGAAAAAAGAGATTTAAATTTTTTTCAATGAAAATGATGGACAATATTCAGTGTCCTCACTAATGATGCTATCAAGGGATCCCTAAATTCTGAATCCAAATAATCTATAAACTAATAAAGGTTTGTGAGCAAACTTTCTGATTGCCCCATCAGTGGGTAAAATTAGAAGAGACAGACAATCCCAGAAAAATAAATAAATAACCTTCCTTTGAGAAATTTTACTAAAGAATCATAAGATAGAATTATCAGAAAGGAACATTTGAGTCCACCCCACCCTCACCTCCATGTCAAAACCAGGGAAATGAAGCCCAGAGAAGGCCTTACAACATTTTGTGGTAGGGATCCATTATCTTGTGTGATTCACAGATGCATAGATGCTGCTTATAGTTCCTGGCTCAGAACCGTGTGTCAAAATGGGATATAAGAGCACATGGAGAGAGGAAGGGGGAAGGGAAGGAGGAAGTGTGAAAGTAAGAAAAAGTCAAATGTGCACAGAGGATTTTATTAAGTACTTTGTTCATTTCTTCATGTTTGTGTGTCTGTGTATACTTCTGTATGGGGTAGGGCATGGCGCATTAGTGTGACAATTTGTGAGAAATCAGTTCTCTCTCCCTGCAACATGTAGGGTCATCACGCCTGGCAGCAGGCGCTTTTACTCACTGAGCCATCTCACCAGCCCCTACAGAGAGGATTAAAGTGCGCATGCTGCACAGAGAAAATCAGTTTTACTGCATGCTGTTCATCCCAGGATAAGAAACCTGGAAGGCAAAGTCCTACAGACTCAGGAGCCAAGCTAAGGCTGGGGAGTACATTTTCTCATGCCCAGGCTTGTTCTTTTCCACTTTTCCACCTTGCTTCTGTGAAGAACAAGTGTGATTATAATTTAAAATAGAGGCTGAATAAATTAAATGTATTTCAGGTTGACTGCTTGCTTTTCTTTAAGCTCATAATTATACACGTTAATTCAAATGACTTTGTAATATTTGGGAGAAGAGGGGGAAATCACAGGGAAAAGGTTTGGTACAAAGAAGAGTTGGAAGTGGTTAAGTCTCTGAAAAATCTTATGCACCATGTGGCTCTGTCTGCATAGCCCTGCTGTAAACCCCCCTCCCAGGTGTCTGTAGCTCCCAACCCAGAAATTTCTCATCAGCATCTGCCTTTTTTTTTTTTTTTTTTTTAGCATCTTTAGAACTTGTTTTCCTCTTAAAGGGCAGCATTTTCCTGCCCATTCACTTAACTCTGCATTAGCAGTGTGGCAGAGGGACACAATTCTGGGGGTTACATAGCAAAAAATACCTTCATTAAGAGGTTCCTGGCCACTTCCCTGCCAGCCTAATTCATTCAAAGCACTCTGACTCCCTGGATCTCCATTTCTTGCTTTATAAAGTGGCGACTTTCTGCTCTGTCTTCCAGGGATTTTGTAAAGAATAATCAAAAGAGATAATGCATGCAAAGTGCCTTGTTGACTATTTGTATTTTGATAGCTTTCTCTCCAGTGCCAAAAGCTTAACCCAAATGAATAAATGCAGTGAAGGGAATTTAAAACACTTACTAGCTCTATCGTCTAGCGCAGTTTCAATCTAAGCCTTGGTTTCTTTATTTGTAAGATACAAAGATGATGCATAGTTTGTCAAGTAGATGCAAAGATCAATTGAGACACTGTTAGTGCATATGTGGCCAATGCCAGAGCTAACAGGGGCCCAATAAGAATGGAGTGGGCAGAAAACTAGATTTCCTTTCAGATAATCGCTAGTCTCCCCAGAACAGGATCCACATTAAAACACCCAAAGCCACTTGTATATA
>LR749514.1:3632121-3695956 GCA_902729485.2 Mus minutoides
TATATATATATATATATATATATACATATACACATGTGTATGGAGGCCTGAATAGCTTCCTCAGTTTTCTCTACTTTATCTTTTGAGACAGAAAGTCTCACTGAACCTGGAGTATGCTGACTCAGCAAGAACTGGCTATTAAGCTCCAGGGATACCCCTTCTCCTCTCCAGTGCAAGGATTACATGCATGGATTTTAAGTCACTGCTGGGATCCGAACTCATATTCTCATGCTTGCCTAGCATTTTGACTCTATTTCATCTTAAGACTAATCATTTCTAAGCCTCTGGATAAATCTAGGTTTGTAAAAAAAAAAAAAAAAAAAACATTCAGTCCATGAGAGAAATACCTTACAGACCACAGATTTCTAAGCCAGCCCAGAGAAAGGCTGAGAATACCAGTACGCCTCAAGCAAAGATAGACACAATTTCCCTTCTGCATCCTTTTCTAACAAATAGCAACACCCCAGACCACCAGTACTCATAGATCTGGTGAGGTTTCAGAACATGGAGAGTTAATGAAGATTAGGATGGCAATTAGATCTCCGGTTCCCAAAGGAGAAGGGGTTTTCAGTACTTACATAGGATAAAATGGTAACATTTAAAATGTGTACCCCTGGAGGGATGAGCTACTAGAAAATTAATTATCTTCTCTCTGCCTCTCTCCCAGCTTCTTTGTAGCATTTATGGCGGCTTTGGGGTCCCTTCCTCACAGCTCATTTTCTTTTTGGGGCTTTGTCCTTAATTCCTGATGGTACCATTCAATGTTGGCAGTCAGAGGGAAACAAAACAAAATAATACGCAAGAAAAAAATCATAGACATTTTTTTATGACCCTGGAGCAGAGAAGTAAGCAAGCATGATTGGCAGGAAAGAGGCACTGGAATAAGCTGAGATGTCGATCCTGTAGTCATACTATTACTATAACAGCAAAGGCCCATGGAGGGAAAACCTCAGAACCATTGAAAAGAACCACTAGGTAGACTCCCAGCATTCTAGTTGGGCTGTGTCAATCACTTGCCCAAGGGCCAATCCCAAGGGCAGGCTCACCTGTCAGCCTTACTGAAAGGATAAGAAGAATAATTAGACCTTTAATAAGGTACTATATTTTTCTTCCTAAAATCCCACTTCTAGAATAGTAACTTACAGTTCACAGCCATGTGGCTTCCTAAGTAGACCCACTTTTCCTTTTTTTTTTTCTATCTCTAGAAAATAGATAGAGGGGGCTGGTGAGATGGCTCAGCGGGTAAGAGCACCCGACTGCTCTTCTGAAGGTGATAAGTTCAAATCCCAGCAACCACATGGTGGCTCACAGCCATCCTTAATGAGATCTGGCACCCTCTTCTGGAATGCCTGAAGACAGCTACTTACATATAATAAATAAAATAAATCTTAAAAAAAAAAAAAAAAAAGAAAATAGATAGAAACATGCTTTCTTTAACAATGTGAGCCAAGATTTTAGGCTCCTTTGTTCTTTCCCTAAAGCCTTGAAACCCTCCATTTAGTTCCTGGTCCGCCAAGTATCTGACCTGCACATCAGTTTCAATGGCATGGCTTTTCCAGTCTCTCCTCAGGATAGTTGCTGAGGTATGAAGCCCTCCTGCTCTGGGTTTTCATCTCCTTTAAATTTTTAATAATAATTGTCATTAGCTTTCATTTGAGTCCACGCCTGATTTATTTTTAAATGAGACTTATAACCCTAAGAGATGACGCCAAATTTCCCTGTATAAATGTGGTTGTGGTTCAAGACCAGGCTCTACTGCTTGTCCCTTGTGGACCATGGCAGGCTCCCACCCTTCTGAGCTACATACAGTCAGTTAATTTGCAAATTGATATAACAGTGAATGTTCTGCAGCTTCCCAGAGTTTATTGCAAGGGTCAAATGCAATGAAGATTGCGAGCATCTTTGAATAAATGTGTGTAATCAGAAGCATCCCTGGCATGGTAGATCTCTTAGCATGGCATGTTCTAGACTTCTGCCCTACTGAAAACTTTCTCTGACTATCCACTCAAATTCAGCAAACAATGGCTGGCTCACCTCTGCACCCTTGTCCACTTGGAGAGGTTTCAGGAAGCCTCCTTGCTGGATTACCTTAGAGATAAACATCCCTGAGTATCTACAATGTCACAGCAGGCTAATGGCTGGGACTACAAACAAATAAATCATGATTCTTGTTCTCTAGGAATAGTTAGCCTTAGCAGCTCAGCCTCTATCAAGCTAGTAAACCCTGATATTACAGATTCTCAAACACTGGTATTAAGCTACAGCTGCACCTTCATGTTTTCACAGCTATGTGATGCTGTTGTTACAGATCATCATAGAATTTTATCTCAGCACTTATTATCAAGGCCATGATCACTTCCCCAAATTCACAAATATATATATATATATATATATATATATATATATATATATATATATATACTCTAATTTATCTCTTTCTCATTCAAAGCATTAATGATCAGTTCTCTCCATTGCCCTTAGACAACAACTCTTAGGTGCCTCTCCATTTCTCCAGGAAAATCCACAGCCCATGCTCATGACACTGCTTTGGATGCTGGAAGCAACTTGTTGCTTCTCCTTATCTCTCTGTGTCTTGCATCCCACCCCCATGCCTAAATCCCCAACCCTGTCCCCACTGCAGTACATCCCTGACAGGGTTGCCAAGTGAATTTTCCTCCTGTCACTAACCTGACCCACATCTACAGTTTGACACAGCTCTAGGTTTCTTCCCCACTTACTTATATGATATAGATGACATTATTACACAGGCTTACCTCCTCAGTGGCTAAGTACCTGGGGAATAATGGTGAATTTTAATGAAGGTGGCTGATAAACAGGTAGACTAAGCGAACAGTGCCATTGGACTCATGGTGAAAGATGCCCTTTACCATAGTATACAAAGCATTATGAAGCATGGCAGAGCAGCCCCAGTGCCTGGACAGAGCAGAAGAACAAAACAAAGCTAGAAGCCGCATGAGAGGGTCTCTCTTTTGCTCATGGCACCCAATTTGTAGCAGTAATGAGATATTAATATTGTCAAATAGGAGATAAATCCCTTTTCTCAAAAAAAAAAAAAAACAGACAAGTTGCAGCTCGGAAATTTTTCAGTTTTTCTTATTGCAAAATCAATAACCATCAGCAGTTTGAAATTAAGGGCAAGATTAGGCCTCAGTTTTATACATGCCTTATTGTATTCCAAAAGCTTTCTACTCAGTCAGATAAATCTTCTTTAAGAGGATTAGGAAACTTTCATTATCTTTATCTAACCTGAACTAACACCAAGTCTGAAAAATTAATCTATAGACTGGACAAAAGCCGATAGCTGCTGGGAAGAGAACAGACCTTGGCTTCTTTCTCACTGAGTAGGAAGAGCAAGAGGGCGGCTGCATCTGCCCCCTGAGGATTCTGCAACACTCACCAGGACCAGGAGGGATGCCCTTGCCAAGCTCATGCTCCTGGCCTCTTGATTAATGAAAAGTCGCATGCGTGGAAAGTTCTGGTAGCAGAATACCCTTCTTCCTCCAGCCACCTACTGGCTTGCCTTTGCATTCTGAAAGCTCCTAGGAGGCTAGAGCTATGGAAGGCTGGACCTTGGCTGTGAAGAACAGGGGCACAGGAGAAGCTACTGCCCATGTGCCCCAACTCTCAGAGTCTCCCTGAGTGATCTGATGACACTCTAAGTTTCCACACCACATACCAGGAATTACCCAAAGTACACTGAAGAGATACCATCCTGAATTTACTCCCTATGAACCCCGTGTAGCCTGTCTCAGCCCTCATGTGCTTACATGTTTGTCTCATTCTGTTGATGCCAACAGCTTTGTTCTGTTTGATTCTGTTACTATACAGCACCTAACTTTTTTTTTTTCCATTTAAGTACCACACATCATCTGGACGTGAAGACAACTATGCTCTGAAGACCATGAGGGTGCCACCATCAAGGCTGAGGATCATATAGTTCTTGTGGAGAATCAAGCTAAAGTGGCAAGCTGATATTAGGACATTTCAACCCATCTTTGATCAATAATTTCACCCAGTGCCTCCATTGTCCTTAAAGAAGGGATGTAGCTGTGCCTTTAGTTCCAGATAGTAAGCAATCTTGAGTCTCCAAGCAGTAATCCTGACCCAATCCCTTACCATCTGGCTGGAACACTGATGTTTAAAACAGCAATATCTGTTGATGCCCATTCCGTGACAGACATCTTTGAATCTCTAAAATCATGTGGGATAGAGATAAGAACCAATAGATTTGATAGAAGCCAGGCTTTAGTGCTGTGTCTCCCAGAATAGTTTTTGAGGACAACAAGTTATAATAGACATATCTCTGACCCATTATATCCATTGAAAATTGTGTCTACAGACATGTATACTGAGCTGGTAATGGCTGTGCTGTCCAAAGGAAAGAGTGGGCATGTGAAACAGAAGCTATTGAATCTGAAGAGATGCTAACTTCCATCTACTGTGGTCTATAAAACCAACTGAAATAAGTTATGATTTACATTTTATCTTTCAAAAATTATCCTGGCTCTAGAAGTATGGTGTATACATTTCATAATCTAAATGCATCAAAAAATCTGTTGAAATTATGGAAGATAGAATCAGATAAACTGACATTGATAATGACTAAATCATACACAGAACCCCTATCTGAGAGCCAGGTAGATGTCTCTCAAACATAAGCTAAATACTCTGAGAGAGTATTTAGGATGTTTCATTAGGCAATGGAATTCTGTTTGAATGTTGACTCTTACCATAATAGCATAATGCTTTAAACAGTGGTGGTGATTGGGATAGCTTAAATGTTTATTTTCATTGCTTGCCTTGCCTTAATATCGTCTTCAGATAACAGCTCTGCAGACATTTTTATCTCAACATATTGTGTCTGGCATTGGGCTAAACTGAGTCAGATTTTTAGAAGAATAGAGACAATGCTGCCGAAGTGCTCCTTCTGCTCCTTTTAACCATATCAATTTATTTCTGACCTGGAGATATCATTCTGATAAGCTCTCTCTTGGCTCCACTCTGGGACTGGTGCAGAAAGGATGTGTCATTAGACAAGTAAAGAAATGCCAGAGAGGACCTAACTGGCTAGAACTCAGGGTCATTTCTAAAACATACATAGCCAGTTTCACATTAATATTAGCCTGTTTTGTTTTTTTTAATGAAACAAGCCTTAGAGAAATAAAGGCCTCTGTGATTAATACTGCATTTATCTATGTTTGAATCTTCCACCAGCTTCAAATGCTAAGTTTCTTAAGAAAGTTCAGCCATATATGAACAAAAGCTTCCTGGTGAGAACAAAGTGCTAGAGAAAAAAAATTGAAAAACTTCTAGAAGAAGATTTGAAATGCTCAACCTGTGGATTTAATAGAGGGAAATGAGCTTTTGTGTCTTTATACATAAACACAAAGAAAAAGATTGCATTTCCATTCCCTTTCCACAAAAAGCTTCAGCCACAGGTCCAGCTATAACTTACCTTGCACTATGAGATGGACCCGGGAGGTTTTGGGGTGATTGTCTGTCTGCACAGAGCAGGTATATGGACCTTCATCGTATACATCCACATTCTGGATCATGATACTGTATTGGGTAGGCGTGTTGACCAAAATGATCACTCGAGGATCTATGGACCACTTGTCATTCCCAGCATAGAGGATTGTGCTGCGGTTTAGCCAGGCTACCCGGGTGACCCGATCATCTATGGTACACCTGTGAGGATGGGAGGAGAGGATGGAGAGGTGAGGAGGAATAGAGAAGGGAAGAAAGGAGGGAAGAAGGGAGAGAGAGAAGAGAGGGAAAGAAAAAGAAAGGAGAGAGGGGGCAAGAGAGGGGGAAGGGAGGGAGAGAGATATTATACATGTGTTTTTATATGCCAAGGAGGAAATGAAACAGCAACAATATTTTAAAAACAGGCAATCAATTATTAATGAAACTTCCTGAACACAAGGCAGGAGAAGCTTGAATCATCCAGTAGAAGCCATGATACAAAATCATTTCTCCTTGATTTAGGAGCATATTGTGTGACTATCTTGCCTGCACATTGCTTTTCCTCTTACTTTACCCTCAGGCTTATATGAAAATTAGTTTATATTTTTTGAGCACATTTACCACATTTCGGTAGCAAAGGCCCAGCGGCACAGGGAACAGAAAGTAGATCAGTATTTCAAATAGGTCACAGATAATCCATGAGCAAATACTTAACTTGTAGTTAATCAAGACTTGAACTTATTTACCTCAGACCTCCCAGGTGCTGATAATCTCCTTGTGCCCCTAAGTGGCACGAAGCCTGCAAAGATGGGGCCTATTAACCCCAAAGAACCAGGACTTCCTCAAGAGCTCCCAGCTACCTCGGAAGATTTCAGGACAGGCAAGATTTTCCAGTGTCCCTCTTCTTCCTCCCTTCTCCCCATGACTGCAGCCTTCAGTGAGCCTCTCAACATGAGAGGCTGGGGATGCAAATGACTATTGCTTGTCACTATTTATGTCCTGCAAGTTTACCAACCACCCCACCCCCGAGAGAGAGAGAGAGAGAGAGAGAGAGAGAGAGAGAGAGAGAGAGTTGCCTGCAGCCTGTAAGATCTACAAATAGATACAGAAGGACCCAGAATGAAATGTGAGAATGAATGTGCTCTGCAGGGCCAAAGATGTGCATACCCACAAGTCCTTGCACACTCACAGTAGACATGGTGGCAGAGATGCTGTCCTGTCACTGAGGAGAGACATGTGAGTCTGTTAACTTTCAGGTAAAAGAAACAAGGCTTCCTCCACAGTTTAACTAGCACTGGGTTGGGTACAGAGGAGATCCAAGAAGGTTGAAGAGATAAATGAGCTCCTAAGAGCACAGACTGGCAAAGAGATCGGCCTCTGTGAAGTTCAGGAGCCACAATAAATGCAGGTGACAAGGGACAGAAAGATTCTAACTTTTATTTTGTGCTGTTTTATGGCCTTCAGTGTATCCACAAACAGATTTAATTAAACCAAGGTTTCAAGACACTTATGTCTGTCTATAGAAAACAATTCATTCACTTGAAAATAAAACATTCCTAGAATTTATTTGATGGGAGAACAGAGAGGGATAGAGGGAGAGGCCCTATGTGTTAGTGGAATTTAAACACTTCAGTGAATGATAATCGCTATAATCTATCTTCAGAATTCTTGAACAAGGTCTTGTCTAAAAGTCACAAGTGTATATTGCTCCTTTTTGAACTTGAGCTTCTCCTTCCTGTATATGTCCTCAGCAGGATGCATTTTATGCTTGAAAACATTTTATTGATTACCTATCATATTTATCTGTAACAAAAATATATAGAGATTGAATTTCAAATTTCATTTATGTCCTTTGGCTATAAAACTCTAAGTAATAATATTTGCTTTTAAAATGAGTTACCACCACAAGTATAAAATTGATAAAACAATATAGATATGCTTCACCTTCTAAGTAATAATTAACCACAAAAAGTTAACTTGAATTGTAAATACAGAGCTTAATCTCATGGGTAAGCCTGGTTTTTCATACCACAAATTAAAAAATCATTTACTTCTATAATGAGATAACATTTAGGATCAATTCTTTTCTACTTTTGCTTTTAAAGCAACCTTGTTAACAGAAGCACAAAAATGGCAATAAAAACCTCCTATTACAATGCTACTAAATTCTTTGAATGCCTTCTAAGATATATGGCAAAAACTTCACAGTAATATAGTCTCAAAATTATTTTGATAATCTCACAACTGACAGTTCAATTAGTTCCTCTTTCAATTTCTTTTAAAGCAATGAATTGGTGGTGGGGTTTCTAACTCATTGTTACTTTCAGTCAGCTTCTTGCTACCTGGACAAAGTGTACTGATAACATCATACCAGGGCTTATCCAATGATTAGTAATGACACATTGTCCTTTCACTAGAAATGTCTGGTTTAACTCACTGTATTAAAAAAAAATATACTGTTTTCATATGTTAAATCATACTGCCTTCTATGAAAACCATCTCTTTAAGCTCTGGCTCAAGGGCAGAGGACTTATGGTGTTCCTATTAATTTGTTCCTGCTGGGAGAATGGGCCTTTTCTGCTTGGTTCTTGTGGGGCCCTTCCTCAAGGGTAAGGTGCTGTTGCTAGGTGCCATGTGAGGGAGATAGTAGAGGAAATACTGTCTGCTGGATGATTGTGACAGAGGCATAGTCAGAAGACAAATAGTCTATTCTTGGTACTCTCTCAAACAGAGTAGATATAGGGAATTAGACAGCTTAAAATCCGTTTCCTCAAAAACCATTATTGTCTTCATATGGGACCAGCAAATTACCAGCCCTGTAGCAGAGAAATATTTGATATTTATCAATTGAAACCCATGTTTTTGGGGAAGCACACAACCCAAGCATCCTTTGAAGAGTCAGGTGACCAATGGATGCAGAGATCCTAGTGAGTAGCCATGGCTGCTTTACTTGCTCTTCAGCTAAGCCTCATCATGGATATGAAGTAAGAACTTAGATCCTACAGCAATGGAGAAACTCAGTGAAGTGGTAGGCTTGGCAAAGGAGAGCAGCCTTCTACATGGTGGCTCTTGGCTCTTTGCTTCTGGTTTCTCCCTAGCACCATATGACTCTCCTCTACTCGGTCCCCTGTACAGTAGGGCAGAGAACCCAGGAAGGATTGGAGTGGTATGGTTAAGTGATCTTCCAAACCTGTGCTCCTTCCCTGCTATTTGAGGCCATGAGCTAGATCCTCTTTAACAAGAAGCACAGAGGGGGCCATGTTTAATGTTAAATAAGAGAGAGCCACCAGTCAAGGTGAGGAAAGTTAATAACTTTCTGGTGTCTTGACAACTCGTACACATGTAAAATTTGTACAGTCCAAGCCATCCCTACCTAGTAGTCCTTGGTGGAACAGAACTTATTACAGTTCATTTGTAAAAGTCACTTAAAAGCAGAGCTGGCTGGCTATTCCTCCAGGAGTACTTGTGAGAACTTGTATCATGTTTTAAGATAACCATTCCACCTAAGGACTTTTGAGAAACCATCTGCATTACTCACAGTTTAGAGATAAGGCAGTGAGGCACAGTGGTCTTCAGTGACTAGATTCAAAGCCCTGAGAGGCCAATCAAAGTGACTCAGACCTAGGCAGCCTATGATGGGCTTCCGGATTTGAAGTTTTGAGAATCTCAAGACTGAGGCTGGAAGCATTTGTCTGACTTTATCTAATCAAAAATTGGACCACAAGATAACTAAATGTTAAGTGGGAAGTTGGGCACCTCTGTCTTTGCTTTGGATCTGACTCCTCTACATTTGATCACCTGCTCACATCTGCAGAGAAGCATGCTCATCACTCAAGTTGTGTCTGCGAAGAAGCTATTGGTACCTAACCAATATCTTTCCCCTTCAAGCCTGAAGAAACACACAACAGGAGCTGGGTATTGTCAGCTTTTTACAACTTCCTGTGCCAGATTCCTGAAAAGCTCTTGAACTTCTCAGGTCATTATCCTAGAAACTATAGTTACCCGAGGTTCCAGGAACAGCAAAGGCTCCCAAGACAACCTACCTCCTGGATGAGAGCAATTACATCCAATTTCCAGGCTGAACATTAGAGAAGCGGCAATCACCTCCTGAGAACTAGGCTGACCCTTCAATCAGTAAGGATTTCTTCAGACCTCCTTGCAGAACTAGACTGAGACAAGGAGCACTCACAGAGAGTGCATGCTTCTTTTCCTCTGTCAACTCTCCTGTTTAAGCTTAAGTCCCTGGCCTGCCCTCGAAGACACATTCAGATCACTGGACCCACTTATCTGATCCTTTCCCATGGTACTGATGGTACCCCTTCTTCTGTTTTTTAGCATCACACATGGAGTTAGATACTTACAGGGACAGGTAGGCAATGCTAGTCTGTTGGGGCTGCAGGTACCAGATCTTTTATCTTGAAAACATTATTTATAACACAGGCTAAAATTTTTGTCAAAAGACTCCACTTCCTGAAATGCAAAATCTGCAAACTTTAACATTTTAATCTTCTTTATTCTCATCTTTTATTTTATATTTTGCCTCTGAGAATAGACACATAAAAATGCCATCATTCAACTGGTACTTAATGAGCACATACTATACATAAGATAACTTTCTTCAACTGAGAGTACAGTAAAGAGGCAAATTCCTGCCTGAGAAGCTACATCTAGTGCAAGACAAAGAAAACAGAGAGATATAGGCAGATCAGCTCCAGAGACTGAAGCACGGGGTAAAGGAGACCAAGGGGAGGAAAGCAAAGGGCTGTGGGGCTCGAGCAGATCTGGGGCAGAGTGGTGAAGAAATGTCCGACTGGATCCGGGGTCAGGTAGTGACCTTAACCACCCTCGTCTGAGAGTGACAAGATGCGTATGTGAAAAGCATGTCCAAACTAAAAACAAGAGTCACACATATACACAGAAATCAGCAGGATTATCTAAGATATCCGTGGACACGGAGAACAAGATTTTTAAGCCAGATTCACAGTGCCTTCCTCCTGTATTAATAGCTTTGTAAGTGTTGGAATCATTGATGACTGGAATTTTGGGGGAGAAGGAGGCTTCACTAGAAAATGTCTTCATATTTATACTGCTATTGTTGGAACCATATTTAATAATGCTGCTGCTATTAGAGAGCTAGAAGATATGGCTCAGGCTCCCATTCAAACCCATCGTTCTAAATCTAAGTCCTCTTGTAATGCAATGTTAATGCTGCAGATCTTCGAATTATTTGTCAAATTTACCCAGTTGAACTTCAGCATTCAAAGCAATGGTTCTCAACTGTCCTAATGTGGCGGCCCTTTAATATAGTTCCTCGTGTTGTGGTGATCCCCAACCATAAAATTATTTTGATACTTCATAGCTAATTTGGCTACTGTTATGAATCGAAATGTGATAAGCTGGAAATCTGATATGTGACCCCATAAGGGGTCGTGGCCCACAGGTTGAGAACCACTGATTTAAAGCTTCCTCTGCTAGACTGTAAATAGAATGTGGATGAGCACAACATTGGTGCTGTTTGTTTCATGTGACATCACTTCCCACAGGCCATCTGGCCTCCAACAGGTGATTGATACCTGTTTGTGATTTTAAAATACCTGCAATGTTTCTCAATGTGGCATCAAAAGAACACTCATAGGGTATACAGAATGTCCATGGAGGTGAGTGTCCCTTGGTGAGGTTTGTATACTCTATACCCAAATGCAGACATATACACAGCATCCCAGGGGGTATTTTTTGTGTATTTTTCAATCTAATTTTTCATTTATATTATAATTGGGGAAATGTAAGGCATCCATAGTCTGCAAGTACCATAGTAACAATCAGATTTAAATATTCAAGTTGGTACTTGTTTCTATTATCACAGTGCTATAGGGAAGTCCTTCCATTCTCTCAGGCTAATAAGGAAAATACAGAGGTGACTTATAGGGTCAGTGATGCGTTCCTGCCAAGAAAAATTGAATGAGACTGAGTCTGCTGTGTAATGAAGGTCCCCTAGGGTTGGGATGGGGAAGACTCAGCCATCACATTGTATTGGTTAAATTGAAAAATGGTGGCCTATGGCTGTCAGTGCCGTGGTCCAAGATGCAACTTGGGATCCAATTTTAATAAAATTTCATCTGTTTCATTAAATGAATATTGCAAATTCCAATTTTGGTATTTATGTGTGCATAGAACTTATATTTTAAGAATTTAGAGTCATGTAATGGAATATGCTGAAGGCATTTATATCTAGTTTTATGATTCTATATAAACTTGTTTTAAAATAATGTTACCACTGGGAAACCATGAAAATCATTTTTCAATTTTTCATCTGTACCTTTAATGTAATCTTCTATAGAGTCCTCAATTCAAGAAAAGCTGGTAGAAATAATGTGTTATATGTGCAAGTTCTAAATACACTTCTCTGGATTTATCTCATTAATGTGCATTCCAATATTAGCTTGTGCTTTTTTGTTTGTCTTGCTTTTACTTTTTTTGTTAATTGAGAGTTAAGCAAATTTCCATTAAGAATACTCTTAATCTCTCAAACCTTACTACATCTCTTGATATAATACATCAGAATATGTTAATACTGCCAGCCGAAGAGATAGGAAGAAGATCTTGCTTTAGAGAAGTCAGAGAGTAATAATAAATGACTTTTCAGAGCAAAAGAAGAGGAGAGCCCAAATGAAATATCATTAAATCAACGCCCAATGCATTCTAAATTGCAAAAGCTGTTCTCTTGGGAGGCTTTAACTTCTCTATTATTCCTTGAGTTACAAATAGAGCTAACTCTAAAGCATCAACAAGACCCTAAATTATGAAAGGGAAAACCCTTTATGGTGAAGACAGTCAGAAATTTAACACTGGTAATGACTCTGCCAGAGCTAATATTTGTGCTGAGGTATTGGTTGAGAATATTCTGAGAGCCTTGGCAGAAAAATGGGGAGGAAATAAAAGCTTTTGAGGGAGGATCCAACCTGCAAACATCTGAACGGTGCAAGAAGTTGAATCCAAAGACTGGCATGCACATGCATCGCCTTTTACAGTGTAAACTAGTGTCTCTCTAATACTACCTAGAGTGAAGGTGTTATATTAGTACAGAAGATGCATGCTTTATGTTATACATGTGAGTATACATATGCATATGTATATGTATGTGTGTTAGTGTTTATGTGTAGAAGGGAAGGAATCTACCCGGTGTGTATGTGTGTGTATGTGTGTGTATGTGTGTGTATGTGTGTGCATATGTGTGTGTGTGTATATGTGTATATATGTGAGAATGTGTATGAGTGTGAGTGTGTGTGTTTGTTTGTGTGTGTGTGTGTGTGTGTGTGTGTGTGTGCAGTGTGTGAGCCCTGAAGAAATGAGAGAAGCCAGAATACAAGCAATGAAATGAACAGTATCATGTGAATGCTAACTCTGCTCTGGGACAATAGTATGCTGTGGTTTCAGCTGTGACCAATGACATGTGGGGTGCTCTTGTGTCCTAATATGAACAATGACAGTAGAGATCTATCTGAAAACACAAATACCTTCACATGCCATAGGAATGCCAATGTGCTGAGGACCAGCTATACTATGAGTAATCTGACTATCTACCCTCGAGATATAGTTGTAGGTATGACAAAGAATCCTTCATCCTTTGTTCTTCTCTATTGGCATATGTGCTGATGAAAATAGTCTCATGAAATGGGAGTAAGCTATAATATAGAAGAAAAGAGATCTGCCATTAAAATGAAATGTTATAGTAAAGGTGAAAAGTATTGGATCTAAAGCACTTAAGAAAAGATGATCAATCTGCTGTCCCCTAAGCGAAGAAAAATAGTAGAAACACAGGTGACCTTGTATTACAATAGGAAACCATGGAGACAATTGATGGCTTCTATTTTCTCCATAGTAGATGACAAAGTTGCCAGCTGAAAGCAAATGGGAGGACAGAAATAAGGGGAATAGGTCAAGAACAATTGAAATAACTATTATAGAAAATGAAAGCATAATTGCAAAAGAACTGTCCTAGGATTCACAAGTTGGGTTAAGGTCCCTCATGCAGTTGGTCAAGAATACACAACTCAACACACTGACAGTTATGAGCATGGTCTCCTGCAATGCTCAGCTGAAAGACCAGGACAAAAGATTGTATTCCCCAACTGTTGGATCTGCCATGTGAGTAAATCAGAAGTCTAGAATTGAGAAAAATTAACATTTGTTGAATAAGAGGAGTGAAGATAGCTGTGGCTTATAGAGAGAATAGGGTAGTCTGAATGCATGGGAAGCCTTGGGAAGTCCTAGAACAATCCAGCCAGAATCAAAGAAACTACACATTACTAAAATGGGAAGCTGTTAGCTAGCCTATGATGGCTGTTGTCAGTGAAGAGAAAGCCAGGTAGGTCATCTAGGTGGATCATGACAATGCTGCAGAGCATGGAAGATACTGAGACTTCTTGATGAGCTTTGATGAAACTTGTGCAAATGGAATATATTGGAGTTAATACATAAAACATCAGACATAAAAGGGCTGGGCTACTTGTCTAGGCCCACACAAAGTTGCTTTGTTTAAGTTCTGGGTTTGTTTATATTCTGTTGCAATGATCAACATTTAACCAACCTCATCAGGAAAGGAATGGGTTTACTTCATCCCACACATCCATATTGCAGTCCAGCCTTGAAAAAAGTAAATGGAAACTCAAGCAAGAACTGAAGCTGTGAAAGAATGAAGTCATGGAAGGATGCTCACACTCAGACAGCTTCCTTACACAACCCAGGTTTCCTTGCCCAGAGCTGGTGCTGCTGACAGATGGTACTGGGTCCTTGCCCCTCCCATATCAATCATCAATAGAGATAATCTCATAGTCATGCCCACAAACCAATCTGCTCAAGGCAATTCTTCAGTTGAGGTTCTTCTTTGCAGGTGACTTGAGGACTTGAGGTTGTGTCAAGTTGACAATAAAAACTAACCAGGAAAGCTCTGAGAACTTCTATTTCCCTGTCTGAGAAGTGGGGCAGGTTTTTTTGACTTTATAGCATCATTCAATGTTACTATGGCGATGGGAAGAAGTAATGGATGTGGCTGAGTTGATTGGATGGGACAATAAATAGCCAGGGCTAATATGTGGGGGTGGGTGGGGAGGGGAGCAGGGTGGGGGATGGGGGAGGGTTTAGGGGACTTTCAGGATAACATGTGAAATGTAATTGAAGAAAATATCTAATAAAAAATAAAAGGAAAAAAATGCAAACTTTATAAAAAAAAAAAAAAAAAAACCTGTCAGAGAACTTTCTCCTTCTTCAACCTCTGTGGTCTAGGAACCTAAGCTAGTTTAGTCAAGTGTGATAAATCCTCTTGTTCATTTCCCAGAACTTCAAGGCCATTCCCTCTTATTTTTCATTCTAGAAGGAGTGAACGTTAGCTGCACAGGTAATCTACACCTGTAATCCCACCCCTTAAGAGGTCGAAGCTGGAGGATAACAAGTGCAAGACCAACCTATATAGTGACACCCAGGCTCAAAACAAGAGTAAAAAAGAATAACAGTAGTTATTTTTAATAGTTATTCTTAAGTAGTAATGATTTGCCCAGGTGATGTCTAATTATCAGACATATCTAGTCTGCTCATTAAATTAAACATGAGCTTTATACTTTTAGCATTAACTAGGTAACTGATGCATGCTTTCCCAGCTTGCCTAGGGATTCTTTTCTACTTCGAAAAAAATTCTGTTTTTTCCAGTGTTCTCCGCTCATCCCATGTGGAGCTCTGGGGTAAGGTTTCATTTCCCTGCCTATTTTTTCAGTTGGAGGCAGTAAGGCAACTCTAACTTTGTATTTTCATCAGGCCTCTTTCACACTGTATTGACAAGAGCGGTGATGGGCTGGTCTTTAGATTGATGACCTGGGGTTGGTAAAATGCTGTACTCCTAAAAATCCATAATTGGGAGATCAATCAATACAACTGTACACACCTGCAAGAGAATTCATAGGACCAATAGGCCCTGATAACTTCTGCAGAAATGTCCTTGCCTTAAACAGGTTTGCATAGAAACAGGACCATCATCAGAACTGCTCTCAGGCCAGGTAGATTGAAAGAGAAAAGGGAATCAGAGTCAAACCATCAGTGCAGACAGTTGTGTCATGGAGGGATGGAGCAAGGAGCGACTCATAGAGAAAGTGGAACCTGGTCAACAGCTTGAGATAAGCAATGTCCATTTCCCTAAGATAGTGTACAGAGACTGATGGGGCCAGCACCACTGTGAAAATCATTTCAAGGGCCCCTCCCACTCTCAGAAGACACCACAAACTAGTGAAGCATATTTCTCCCCACAGACGGAGATAGGGTTACATCTTAGGAACCATAAAGCATGAGCATAGATTTCCTTAAACACTCCCCAGAAAGTACACTGAGTAAGTGCTGGCTGTAGCATCATCTCTGAGAACTGTCTGATTTGGGGACATCTTCTTTCGCCTACCTTGTGACTGACTGGATTAGAGGAGCTAAAGCACAAACAAAGTCATTGCAAAACCAGTAAGCCCTGCGGAAAACATCAGGCCTTTCAGGTGAACAGTGGCCTCTCTCTCCCTTACCACCCTCAGCCCACCCCTTTCTTCTGGTAGGCCCCTGTTCCTGGAATAAGATGTGTGATTTCACATTGTGTGGCTAGGATTTAACCCCACAGCTGCTCACTTGTCTTTCAGAGCTCTCCCAGGTGTTGCCCCCCAGCTTGGCTGCGATGCTCCAAGAAGCCACCCAAAGCAATTCCAGATATTTATTTGCCACCTGGCTCTCTTTCCTCCTTCCCACTTACAGCATTAAAACCCAGCCTCCCGATTTGTTCATTAAACCAGTCAAAGAAGTGAGCAATATGAAATGAAAATGTTTCCAAGCATACAGCATTTTAATCCCATTCAATAGATTATCCTGACATATTTACTCATGGCCATGTCTGTCTCAGTCTCATCCATGGAAAAGTATAAATTAAAATTTTAAATTAAAAGCAGAGAGTCGGGGGAGCTTGATATCTTTTTGAAGAATGGCACGAGTCAGCCACAGGCTCCCCACATGAGTGTCATGGGAACAACGACTCCAGAACTTCAGAAATTACAGCTCACAGATTCCCCCTGCAAACACCTTCCCACATATAATATACGGGATCACAGAATCCCAAAGACATCCTAAACCTCCCAGGTCATTCTTCTTTTTCCATTACTGCACATAAACAAACCCTCCCTCACTTCCTGCTCAGGAGAAACCCAGAACTGCTAAGGAAATGATTTATTTATGAAGCCAAACGATACAGTGAAAATGGATTAGCTTGTTTTCTATCTATCTGTAGGATTTCTAGGTAACTTGTGGATTAACAGGAATAAACACTTTAATAAGAAGTTCCATTCACAGGTCTGTAATTCGCTAAAGACCAGAGCCTTTCCAGGCATCAGTTTTCTCACTTAGAAGTTAAGTGATACATTTTTAAAAACTCATCATGTAGAGTGAATCCCTAAGGAGATGAACCTTCTTTGTTTTATTTGGTTTTTTGTTTGTTTGTTTGTTTGTTTTTTTCGAGACAGGGTTTCTCCTTGTAACCTTGGCTGTCCTGGAACTCACTCTGTAGACCAGGCTGGCCTCGAACTCAGAGATCTGCCTGCCTCTGCCTCCCGAGTGCTGGGATTAAAGGCGTGCGCCACCATGCCCGGCTGAGATGAACCGTCTTAACACAACTGTTAATTGCCTAGGACCACAGTGAACAGTCTTTGAGTATTACCTCTTCACTCAACACTGTAAAAAGATGCCTCAGATATGACATTTGTGACTACTTAAATAACGTTCTTCTCTCATTCTACATATATGTCAGCTAAGATGTTTGGAAAATTAAGTTGGACATGCATCTTTTTGGATGCCATTTATAGATCATGCTGTCTCAAGTTTAGAAAGCAAAGATTGTTGCGTATAAGTGGGTTGAATGGCCAAATAGAAGGCTGGCAGGTTTGTGTAGTTCATTCTGTGCTATCCAGAAGAGTCTTTGTATCTGAATAAAATCTTATTTAAGGTTTTCTTTATTTAAATAGATCCCTCATTAAACAGACAGATGGGCAGGGACAGATGGGGGAGGAGGGGTGGGCGATGAATTCGTCACCATTCATATAAGCACTTCTCCTGTATGTAGGATGTCAGCTCTGCCTGTTTAAAAATATATGTTATGTATTTTTAATAAGCCAATCATCTTCTCTAGAACAGTGGGTTATTTTATATAGATTATGCAAACCATCTCTCTTAAAAAATAAAATAGAAGGCAAGCAAACCTCTCTCCTTGTGTCAGGAAGGACCCAGAGAGATTCCCCAAGGGCAAGAAAATCTCAGGTAAACTTCTGCAAATGCCTCCAGTTCAGGCCCAGGAGTTGCTGGTTTGAATTCATGTCATGCAGAGTCTGCATATCTGGCTGCTAGCATGGATGGAAAAGCATAGGCTTAGCCCCTGAGTCCCCAAATTCCTCCAAGAAAAGCAGATAAACGAGCAGGAGGCGTTTCCCATGTGCCTGTGTGCCAAGGGAAGGGCAGCAGCATGTCTGAAGCAGTCCTAAAGTCTATGTGAACTGCAGAGCCAAGCAGATCTGTGGATGCTGAGTGCCTGCCGAGCCTCCATAGACACGTGTTACTCTGAAGCAAAGGAGAGGGAGAGATGGGTTTCTAAATCATGGGTCTCGGTGAAGAAAGAGAGACAGAGGGAAGAAAAGAGAAGGGGGGAGGATAGAGGGAAGGAGAGTGAACAAGTCTTTCAGTTGGTTCCGAGTATATAACTGATGGTCCATAGAGGATGTATCACCCTGTGTTCAACTCATGTGAAGGCTCAGTGCAATTATGCTCTTCCTGAGCTCATATTAGCTACCAATTCCTGTGAGATTTTGACAATTCTGACTCCCCTGTGACACTTACTTACTTGTATCCCACAGATCTGTCAGTGCTGTGGAAGACCATGCTTCACACTGTCCTTGTCCTAGGTCTGTATAGGCTTCCCATTTAATTTTTTCACACATACCTTGCCTTGCTCATGTCCAGATGTGGGTGTCTCCTGCCCACATTATCTATGGGAAAGCCAAGTAGAGTCTTGTTAACTTAAGCCGTAGGGGATTCAGGCCAAGTGGGGAATTACTCCTGTCTTGGCTCATTATAGTGAATAATAATGGGATACTTATATGTGCATTTTGGTAAATTATTCATCTTGTGCACAGGAGAATCAGGCCAGAATATACATAATATGGACAACTGTCAAATCTGAGCTCCTAAAAATACCCAACCTAAGTGTTTACAAAAACCCTGCTTCTTCCCTCCTTAAAGATGGAGGTCAGACTCACCTACCTCCTCCCAGGTTCTGTATGCAGCTCTCTTAAAAGTGGGCACATTTTATAAACTATTTGCCATCTTAGTGTAGCTCTAGAGTCACTTGAAACAATCTGACACTCTCAGTCAGAGCTCGGCTTTGTGGTCTTTGACTCTCATCAGATGTAACTGGGAGAGCAAGAATTGTTTCCAGGCAAGGTGTGCTCTCCCATCCCTATCCTCACATCAGCCCTGATCACTCTAAACTAATGGTCGCTGAGTCCATTCCCACGGGAGGTTTTTGTTGTTGTTTGTTTTTGCTTTATATATACCCTTTCTGTTGTCCTCTGACACTCCTGCTTTTTCATGTTTAGAGATCTAGAAAATCTTTGTGAAGACCTTTAATACACTTTCTAATTCTAGGAAAATGAACTTAGGGACTAGAAAGAGTTGGGGGAACCAGGTGTTCCTTTTCTAAGAATCAAGAGACTGATCTTACATCTTCACTTGTAACACTTTAGAACATCATCATCATCATCATCATCACTGTCATCGTCAAGTCATCATCACCATTTTCCTGTTAATACTCTATAATCATTCATACCTATTACCAATGAGAGTAGTGTTATTAAAGAAAGTAGGGGTGATTTGTCCAAGATGCTTGTGACAAATGACACTTGGCTCATTCCTTGCCAATGGCTGTCACCCTTTGCGAAACTGTAAAGTGTTAGTTGCGAACTCTTTCTGCCCTGTAGGGACACTGCCAAGGCTTACAAGTGATGTTTCATGATCAACAGAGGGAATCCATCATGATGATGAGGATGAGGGTGTCACATGTCAAGGGGGGAGAGAAGGGAAGGCCATAGGGCAGTAGGGGTTCAGATATCAAAGAGTAGCCCTTTGGCTGCATGGTGGATAGTTATTTTCAACCTAACATAAACCTAGCCATATCTAACAAGATGACCCACAATTAAGAAAATGCCTTCATATCATTGGCCCGCAGGCAAGCCTATGGGACATTTTCTAAATTAGTGATGGGTGTGAGAGTGTCCAGACCATTGTGGCTGAATGTACAAGAGAGCAGAGGAAGCAAGACACAAGGAGCAAGCCAGAAAGCAGACTTCCTCCGTGGCTTCTGCTTCTCAAGGTTCTGCCTACAGGCCCCTGCCTTGAATTTCTGCCCTTGAGTCCCTTCATCCCTGACTGTGAACTGGATATGTAAGCTGAAATAAATCCTTTCCCACCCACATTGCTTTTGCTCCTGGTGTTTGGCCACAGCAATAGAAACTCTAACTGACACACACTGTCTTCAAATTGCACTGTAGAAAAGACACAAGAGTTTCTTTTTCAATTCTTGTTAGTCACAGGAACCAAAAACCTGAGCACCAGCTGCATAAGCCAGGGAAGAAGAGGAGGCAGTAATTGATAGACATACTAGATGTGGGTTGCTTCCTGGTTTTGTTTTGTGTGTGTGTGTGTGTGTGTGTGTGTGTGTGTGTGTGTGTGTGTGTGATGTTCTCGATAGAAACTGGGGGATGGTGGGGAATCCTTGCTTTAAAAATGGACAGACTCTTGATACTTTCAGAGGTACAGAGTTTTCTGCTCTGGTCTTTGGGTACAGGGAACTAAATATGCTTCCAATTGGAACAAACAACTTATTAATAACTACTTAGGACTCAACCGGGACAGGTTTCCTACTAAAATTTTCTCACCCAATAATGACTTGCCAAAATGTAAATGCTATTTTTTCCAGAAACAAAATTCACCAAAAAGTAAATAAAAATTTCACCAAAAAGTGAGCCCAGAGAGTAGTGGCTCTAGAATTCTATTCCATTTTATACCAGTCCACCTTTCTACTCTCTTTCCCTTCCTTGCCCTCCCAAACAGTAATCTATCATAAGACCTCTTTTATAAAGGCTTTCTACATTCTATCCTTTTCCACTTGACCAGTATTGTAAAACTCTCTATTGTAAGCTTATAGGTAATATATAGGTGAAGAGACTCCTTCAAAGTGTTTAGATAAAGCATACAA
This sequence comes from Mus minutoides, assembly GCA_902729485.2. Classification (NCBI taxonomy): domain Eukaryota; kingdom Metazoa; phylum Chordata; class Mammalia; order Rodentia; family Muridae; genus Mus; species Mus minutoides. The sequence continues at coordinate 3,652,922 of LR749514.1, forward strand.
GCTTCAACAAAGCCAGATAATAAGCCAGGCCAGAAGGTTTCCCCTGAAGGAATCTAATTAACAACAAAGCAAACATGAATTAACATTCTCCTCTAGCTAGCCAGTTCACCTCTGAAAGTATTTTATTATTGTAAATCTGAAAGAAGCCTTAGTGTTAGGGCAAAGAGGAAAAGCAGAAACAAGCTAGGGAGGCTTCAGGGTTTGCTACAGCCATGGAGGAAACCACAGCTAAAACCTCTCTGAAACAGGCCTCATTTTAGTCCCTTCAAGCTGATATGGCTCAGCAGATGTCGGGAGAGGGAAGCTAGCCTTGCTACTTAAGGCTGAACTTTTTTGGTAAAGTGAATTGCCAAATGTTAATCAGACAGGTTGTTTTGTTTTGTTTTGTTTTGTTTTGACTTGCTGGTTTCTTGACAGGGGAAATGTTACCAAAAACTCATGTGTACAACTCAAGACCCAAGATGGGAAACCCCTCCCCCATAACAAATAAAATCAAGCACACCTTTACAGCTTTGAGAAATGATAATGGCTGCTTTCCTCATTAAAGTTTTTTATATTGTTAAAATCATAGGAATCCACATAGGTCATTCAGGAAATGTGTGACAGATGCTTATTAAACCACCAAGCAACTTCATCTGATATAGAGTAGGTAGGATTTTTGAAAGGCCTTCTTCACAAGGTTATAATTCCCATCTTAAATGTCCAACAGCCTCTCCTGATTCTTCCATTAGAACATAGTAAATTCTCTATTCCTTTTCCATGGCAATCCTCCACAGTCAAGGATAAAGGAGATGATGCTATTCTTCAAAGTCACCTCATTTTGATCTCAAGATCTTCCTTTTACTACTTTCATAGGCTGCTGGTTCAAATCAAACAGTTCCCACATGTGGTTAGAAAACAGCCTGCTAAAATAGAAACCAGCTTCAAAACAGAATCACCCTCAGAGAAGGTATAATTTAGTGATTTGAGCTTTGCAATGCTTAGACATTTGAATATATATTATACATAATATATTATATATTACTAATATATAATATATTCATTGAATACTCAATTCTTTGAATGTGTAAAAGATTCTACCCTGACAATTTACAAAAGGGATGGAGGTATGTACACACACAATGTGTGGTTTCAATATTGCCCTAATATCCACAAACAAGATGCTTACTTCTGTACCTAAGTATATTCTAACAAAAAAAAGGAACACATAAATATTTCTATTCATTATTATATTTAAGGTTGCAGTCAGAAACCAACTTGGAAGTGAAGATTAAAACTAACTATCTGGCTTCAATATGATATATCTCATGCATACAAAATCCTAATGTGCCCAGTGAGGCAGACTAGAATGAATACGGAAAATTGATGAAAATTAGAAACAAAAAGTTAATATAATAAAAATTTGTCTCTATTAATTGACAGTGAAAATTAGAAATTAATTCTATTTATAATAGCATCAAATGAGTAAAACTGACTGAACCAAAATTTAAAATTAGAAGTATAAAATTTATATTCTAAATTAAAATTTATGAATGAAATAAATTAAAGAATGCCAAAATTTAAAAAAGAATGACATCAAATATTCAAGAAATATGGAATTGTATATTATTAAAATGACAATACTCTCCAAGTCAATCTGTAGATTTACAGTGGTTCCAAAAAAAAAAAAAAAACCCTCCAGCTTGATTCTGTTTTAAAGTTGGCAACAGGAGCCTAAGAAATGGAACAAGAGTAATCAGAGATTTGAAAAATGAGAAATTATTATTGTAAAATTTATGATAGTGAAGAAAATAGAGTATTGGATTAAGATATCTTTGGATAGATGGAAAGAATGAAACTGGAGTTCAGATAGTCATATTTATTCATTTACTGTGCGCATGTGTCAGTGCATGTGACTGTGCAAATGCATGCAGGCGCTCCTGCAGGCCAGAAGATGGCACTGGATCCCTCAGAACTGGAGCTAACTATGAGCCTACCTATGTGTGTTCTGGGAATCATATTCCAGATAGGCAAAAACAGTTATCACTCTTAACCACTGGGACATCTCTCCAGCTTCTGTCACATTTACTATCTGTTCATTTTTGACAATAGTACCAACATAATTGAATATGGGAAGATAACCTTTAAAATATATTGCTGGGATGACTAGATTTCCACATGCATTTGAACTAAGCTGAATGTTTAACTTAGTATATATTTTAAAGAAACAACTCAGTACACTTTGTAGATCTATAAATGTGAGTTAAATTTTTAAAACTTTTAGAAATAAGCATGTACATACTCTTTGGGATTTTGAATTAAACAGTAGTTTCTTAAATAATTTAACAAAATTCAAGTAATGAGTGCAAGTATAAGTAAATAGGATTTTATCAGACATTTGCAGGTGAGAAAGAAGCATCTAGAAAGTAAAAATAAAGTGGGTATGGTCACTAACACTTTCAGTCACGAAGGAAGCTGAACAGGAGCACAGTGGTGATTTGGGGGGACTAGCCTGAACTACAGAGTATTGAGGCCTTCTTATAAGTACATAAATAAATGGAAAGAAAGTATGAAGAACAAGAAAAATATTTTCAAATATTCAAATATTTATGTACTTGATAAATGATTTGTTTCCAACACCCTCAAGAACATTTACAACTCAAAAAGTAAAAAAGGCAAATAATTGACAATTTAAAAATCTGTGTATGTATTTCTCTAAAATGTGCAAATTGCCAGTAAGTATAGGAAAATAATTTAGCTGCCACTGTCATCAGTTACATGCAAATTGAGCTATAACTCCATATGCCATCATGACCACTACAAGAGTTATAGACAACAAAGAAGATAAAACTACAGAGGGAAAGAAGTAAGGAGGAAAAGGTGGATACAAGGAATATGGAAAAGATGGAATGAGAGAAGAAAAGAAGACAGAAGGAGAAAGGAAAGAAATGGAGAGAGAGAGAGAGAGAGAGAAGAAGACAGAAGGAGAAAGGAAAGAAATGGAGAGAGAGAGAGAGAGAGAGAGAGAGAGAGCAAGAGGTAATGGTGTTACTACCCACCACCCCTTTTTACCTCTGTATTAGATATGCTAACCATTTATTCAATAAGTACAGGAGATACATTTGGGAGAAAGAAATCAAAAACATTTTTCTTGTTCATATAAATATTCATTATATGATTGTTTAGTAAGAAATGTGAAACAACTGATTTTTTTAAAAAAAATCCTGAATTATAAGCAGTTGCATTAAGAGTATAAAGGAGATTTAAAAACAGAAACACTTTCCTAAAAGGTTCCTGACCAAGTATTAACAGAAATGTAATGCACAATATTATTTATTTAAGTACCAATATGAACTCTTTTGCTCAAAGTATAAAAAGTATGCAGAAAATAGGTAAGGAAACTAGTAACCTGATGTAAGAAATCATGGACTCACTAAATAAATGAGATATTTTACAGTGACACAGAAAGACTCAATATTGTCATGGTTCCAACTCTTTCTACATTGATCTATTGATTGAATGCAATCCCAAGCAAAAGTCCTGTGAGTTGCTTTGTAATTAATGAAAAACTGATATAAAAGCTATATGGGAAGAGAAAAGATACAAAATAGAAAATCCAACATTGAAGGAGACACTTGAACTTGAAAGACACACAAAAGCTGACATCAAGATCCACCATTATTTCAGTAATCAAACAAAGTGATGGAGGCAAAAGATTAAACATACAGTTAGCTCATGTTACACATGATATGAGACCATCTCCTTCTGCCATCATGTCCTGGCAGTATACAGTAAGTCCTGGTTGCTCACTTATTACTTGTGCCAAGCATCATATAACAGTTTCATGCAATTCTTATGCACTAGGCTGATCCTACATCATGATGCACTAGGCTGATCCTACATCATGATGCACTAGGCTGATCCTACATCATGATGCACTAGGCTGATCCTGCATCATGATGCACTAGGCTGATCCTGCATCATGATGCACTAGGCTGATCCTGCATCATGATGCACTAGGATGATCCTACATCATGATGCACTAGGTTGATCCTACATCATGATGCACTAGGCTGATCCTGCATCATGATGCACTAGGCTGATCCTGCATCATGATGCCTATGCCACACAGCACTCCATCTCATCACTAAGCTCTATCAACATCTTTTATCAGGAAAAGAAGGGTAAATTAAGTAAAACAGTATTTTGAGAAAAAAATCATATATTTTATTATAGTACACTATTATAATAATTTCATTTTCTCATTGGTTATTGCTGCTAATATTGAACCTTTCTTACTAAAAATTTATTGTGAACTATATTTTACTATAAATGGTAGGTATTGGGAGAAGAAATGTATACCTAGAATTCAGTGTGATCTGTAGTTTCAGGCACTTGCTGGAGGGTGTTTCAGAGTTTGTTACCTGAAGGTAAGGAAGGACTACTATGTAGACAGTTTTTAAAGATGGTTTTGCAATTCTTGACCAAACAAAAATAGTTTATACCATATAATGCTACAATTGGCCTCCTTACTTTTGTCCCCAAAGAGTTATATCATGTCATACAAACGCTGAACATGAATGTTTGTGACAGCTTTATTTATAACTGCCAAAACACATAAGAAATCAAGAAGTCCTTAAGTAGGCTAATGAATAAAGAAGTCATGATGTATCCACATAACAGAATATCACTGAACATTAAAAAGAAATGAGTTTTCAAGCCTATTAAATATGTGGTGGTCTCTTAAATGGGTACCAGTAACTAAAACATGCCAATCAAAGAGCTATAATGAGTCTAATTAGATGACACTATGGAAAAGGCAAATCTACTAAGACAGTAAAAATACCAGTGATTGTCTGAGGAGGGAGAGATGAAAGACCAGAGCTCAGAGAATGGTCAAGGCTGTGAAGCCAGGCTGTGTGATTCAACTCTCATGGATGCATGTCAACTTACATTTGACTAAATCCATGAAATGTGAAGACCATGAGCATAGCCTAATGTATACTCAGTGTCACAGTGGTGCCATGATCTTTCCTCTGTTAAAACAAATTAGGAGTGATCTCACCCTCTGTGCTGTGTACTGTCCCTGAAACTCTTTGTTCCCAACAAGAACAATCTCAGCAGAGAAAGCTGCTTTGATGACAGAACTCTGGAAACATAAGCTGAATCAACCTTTGCTTTGTGTAAAGTGCTCAGTCAGTAGTACTCAACTGTAGCAACAGAAAATAGCCTATTGTCCCATATGAGCCAGCAATTACACTTCTGGGTCTATACCCATAAGAAATGAGTACATAGCTTCACAGAAATCTTGAACATCATAGCAGGCAATATTTTTCAATGAATGGGTGAAAAGAAGAATAAAAGCATGGTAAATCCACACAGCTAAATATTGTTTTAGGCATAAAAAGGCATACACCAAGTCAACAGTACAGTCTTCAACATTGATGAATCTAGAAAGCATCATATTGTATGGAAGAGACAATCACAGAGGATCACGTAGGACATGATTGGATTATGTACAGTACAGAATAAGTGTGATTTATTGAGATTGAGAAAATAAAGTTAGGAGAGGTATGGAGAGTGACTGCTGGCAGATACAGGGTGATTAATGGGGTGAGGGGTGAAAACATGAAATTGAGTGGTTGTAGAATTCTATATCTCTATTGAAGTGCACACTTGCTATATGCTATGTAAACCATTCCTGAAGACAAACAATAACACTGCCCCCCTAATTCCAAACCTGTTAACAGAGAAGAAAACACATATACACAGTTAAGGATGTTACTGAAAGACATCCCATTGATCTTTAGGTATTTAGGTGATCACAATAATTTGATGATTGAAAATAAGTTCCTGTACCTATCGGTTATCCTCATGATCTGTTGGGACCAATGTATGATGGGCAGTGGATGTCCTGAGAAGAGCTTTCAGTAGACTCAAAAGTAGAGTCTGTTTCATCCTAGATCATTATTCTTCCAAGTATTATTCCTTTCCTTTGGGGATTTAAGTATCTTTTAAAACCCACATGAATTTCAGAGTGTGATCGGCCCTGGCAGTTTGAATTTCACAAGGAGCTGTGGCAAATTCAAGTGCTGTGAGCCACAGTGTTGGCCAAGGCATTGTGCAGTATGTGTCTCTCACTCAGCCCTCAGGACTAGACTCCATGTGCTCCTGCTTAAATATCTGTTAGTATTTTTATAGGTGCCTCTCACATCCCATAGCTTTTAAGGCAATTTGTCTATTCAATAACAGTCTTTTCTGGGTTATTATCAGCAATGACTTCATCCAAGGAAATAAAACCAATGGGCATGCTTGTTTCTCACATAGGAGAACTAAGCTTTGATGAGGTGCTAAAAGATATATGCCCCCAGGTAATCAGCTGCTTCTTAGTCCTGGTTAACATCATCTAGACTCAAGAATAAAAATCACAGGCCCAGAGCCTGCAAGAGCAACAGAACTGCTTCCCTGTACAGTCAAGTAAGAATTCTCGTGACTGTGGCAGGTTGCAAGGTCGCTAAGGCCAACCTGCCTCTGCTCCGATTGGGACCATTTCTACCTTGTAAACGCTAATTTTGAAGGTTTCAAGGGATTATTTTATTTAGTGTCAACAAGGAAACTGTTTAGAGTTCACTCTCAGGCCAGCTTAGTTAAGGCCTTGATTGAATTACCATGGCAGGCATAGAAGCAGCCCCACCAGTCAGTAATGGTGGCAAGGTGCACTGGAAGTGATTATGTGGCAGGGACTCTTACTTGGCCTTGCACACTCTCTAGCTTTCCCTTCCACAGGCAGTAGCATCTTCTCTGGTGCAAGCATTTCCTGTGGGGAAGTGCAGTGATGGTGGTGTGGATGCTGGGGACTGATTTCTCCAAACCATTTCCATCTCTTCAGTCAGAAATGACTGTCAAGCCACAACTTCTGCCCCAGGCCCAAGAGACAGAGCAGGGAGGAAAGTTGAATAACTACTTGTGTTCTATTTATTATGGCTCAGCACTAGCCACCCAAATCTAATTTTCTGGTGGCACTTTCTACCAAGCTAGAATTGTTAATGAAATGGACAGCAAAGGCCACAGATCCCTGCTTCACAGGAGAAGGGGTCAGACAGAAAACTACACACCTCATTTATGTTTTATAACACGGCATCTTTAAGAGAAAAGACTTGGCCCTCTTTTTGTTTTAATGGTAAAAGGGCAAAAAGGGAGCAAGCTACTTCAAACCACTTGCCCAAAGGAATGGACTCTGGATATCTGAAAAGAGGGAGGTCACTAAGAGGACCCTAAATGAACACCTCCACAGGATAAACAGTGCTCAGAGCCAGGGTCACCTGTAACACCCCCAGAGGCCACCATTTTGGGGTGCTCAGAAAGGAAAAAAGACCTTCAAGGCAGAAAAGATCACAAGTCAGCTGTAAGCAGATTGGATCAACACCTAACAGGATCTTTCTCCATATAGTTAGTAATGACTGAAGAATCAAGGTATGGCCCTCTTCAAACCGTGCCTCTAGGTAGAGACAGTGCACTTATTTACCCAGGAGGTCACAGACAGTTGTTTGCCATAGCACTTGTCCCTGGTCTCTAAGAGTTCAGCAGTCCATGAAAGCACAGAACTGCGCCATATAAGCAGATACTGTGTTTGTGCCCCTCAACCCATTTGCTCTGATTCTAGAGATATGTTATCCACTAAATCCACTTCTCACATCTGAGAAACTGGAGTTTGGGTTTATAGTGCACTATGTAGCTCTTACTGCTCTTATTCACTTGCAAGAACATGAAAGGGGAAGTGCTAGAGATGTCAGAGTTAGAAATGAAAAGCTGTATTCAGACAATATAATCAGATACATGCATCTACAGATGATGGCCTTTTAGTCCCATTGTATAATCTAATAAATCAAGTCACAAACAGTTCAGGTTTTGTTGCTGCAGGCCATATTCTTAGCAAGTGACAGGGTTAGATTATTAAAAACTAGTGATCTTATCCTAATTAATATTACATTTCTTGGATTTCATATAAAGAGAATGCATTAATTGACTCGCAAGAGCATCCAGCCATTTCCACAAGGGACAAAGTCACCAAATACAAATCTTATTGTCTTTATTGGCTCATGAAGACTACTTGATATGTTTCTACCTCAGTAGGAACAAAAGTTCCCAAAGAGTTCTTTCCAAATGAAGATTCTACCATAAGGAGTTGATTCAACAAGTGTATTTCTTAGTGCTTGCTATTTATACAAAGAATTAAGAGTGGGAACTGGGCAGAAAGTTTTGTTCTTGTTGGGGTTCTGGCATGTCTTTGTTAAGAGACCAACCAACAGACTTACCGAAAACAAGCCTTGTGGTCACTCCTCCTTGGGAATGACCGTCTTCCCTGGGATGGTTTTCTTTGTTTGAACTTCGCATTTGCCTTACAGCTATAGGGTGAAAACAGCTTGGGTTTGAAATTATTATAACTGTGAGATGCTTAAGAGTCATTCTCGCTTTTCCATCTATCAATAGCCTTCTTATCCATTTATTATCACATAACTGATAAATTATGCTTGAGGGAGCTGTACTTCTGTAGAGACCATTTTTAGTTTGATGTCAGGGCAAATGTCTAAACCTGGTTGCACTGCCTGCTGCCAACAGAGCTTTTAAATAAGTGTCTCTGGATTAGATTTACATTTAACACATACTAGTTTCCTCTTGCTACCCCAGGGTTCTACTATAATACCCAAATCCTCAGCTTTCCCATGCAGCTTTTGCAGTCATTGAGATGGGCTCTTAAGTACCCCTGAATAGTACTTAGTTGGGTCTAGAAATACATATGCCTTTCCCCAACCCCTGCTGGCTTCTTTGGCAGCCCTTTAAAATTAATCGACTTAGAGGTCTGCTGTGTTTTCCTGAGTTCTCTGGAGATGAATCAAAAAGCATCTTTATCAGACCAGATTTTAATGTCCAGCCTGAATTCTCTTGAACATATATCTTTCCAATGTTAGTATTTTTAAGACTTTCCTGTTATGGCATCCTTTTTGGAATCATTGTTCTCCACGGTACAGGATTCTTTGAAACAAGCTACAAGAAGCTAAGACGAAGAAGAAGATGGATGCTTTAAAATGAAATGTAGCAAGCATCCTCTTTGGAAGAAAACATTAATTACATTTTTGAAGGAGTTATAATTGGATTTCACTTCTCCCATTTTGGATAGCTATTCAAGCTCTAGCATGAACATACTCCCAACATCTTTTATTCAGTCAGCTTGAGAAAAGGGAGAAAGATTTATTTGTAATTATCAAAAATAAACACAGTCCCTGTGAAGTAAGCACAGAGGAACAGAACCTGGCGTGGATCCCACCTCGTTAAAGATGCAAATTAGGAGCAGGCCATCAAAATGGGAGGTTTCACTAATCCTTTCCCAGCAATGTACATCATTAAATTAGCCTCATACGATGGCATCCACAGTGTTGTATAACTTTGGATTAGCACATGGTCCTCAGAGCAAAGGCATCTTCCTTTGGGCCTTCATGATTGCTCCAGCTGGTATTTACTTTGAGTTACCGACCAGGGGCATGTTCCCTCAACATTCATTCCTACTTGTCAATATTCTATCTGGCTATCCTATAGAGTTGTCCATTCCTTGATCCTAATCCATTAGTGGTCTATATCTAAACCTTCTGGTTCTTTTCATGTTAATCAGAGTTAGGCTCTCCTTCAGGTGTTGGCCCCAGGGTCCCCGAAGCAGATGTATGTGCACCATCAGTTGCAGCTCAGATTCTGCAGTTTGTCTTTGGGGGACCTGACAATCCTGAATACAACAGTGAAAAGGAAGGCAGGAACTTGACTGCTGCACCTTAAAACAAATTAACTTTTAACAACATTCTTTTAGGTTTTCTTAGTCAAAACCAGCTGCATCGAGGAATGTATCGTTTAGCCTAACCAAAACCCCCGCTTCAAGAAACAGAACACTTCACTCCACAGAAACTAACTCAGATTGACCTCAGTGAACGCCTTTCCACTCGTCAAATTCTTACTCCAAATGCAAAGTTGTTATAAGGCATCAAACACTTTTTATTTCTGAATCTTCTTTATTACTTCCCCTCCTTCTGATCCCTTCATGATGTCCCAAACACTTCACAGGAGTTTCTTTCTAGTCCCTGCCTCCAGCATTCCCAGAAGATTCCTGAACTGTCCATTTTCCTAGTTTTCAGGACTGTCAGGAAACCAGATCTGTGTTATCAGATACCCTGTGATTTCCATTAATGTTTAAGATGACTCTGTCTGGACACATAGTCACAGGGCTGCTAGCAATACTTCTCTTCCCATTTAACATTTATTTTTACAAGGAAACTCGACTCCTTGAAGTACATCAATGTCAAATGACTGTGGCAAAAACTCAGAAAGGTTTACAAGTGTGCTGACTTAGGATGCATTAGAAAATAGCAGCTATCCTGGACACTAGGGCTACTTTTTATGCTACTGCAGTACTCCCCAAATATTTCTAAGTTGATGATGCATATATGTATATACAAAGTAAACATTCATTATACAGGATAATTGGCTTTATTATGACATGACCATATATGTATATAGAACATATGAGTACTTAAATCTTGCCTGTCCCTTCTTCCCACTTCTACTGGTCCCCTTCCTCTTGGTGCCAGTTGCACAAATTACTTTGTATTAGATGTATCAATGTTAAGAATTTTTGTGCCTTGCCATGATTCCAAATTTGTTTGATTTAGCTTGATCAGGCAAAGGCCAGTTTTATGATGCTAAATACCTTGTTGATTTGAATGGTCTACTCAAGGCTTGGACTTCTATAGCTCAATCTATATAATTCTATAAATTGCTCTACTTAAGCTATGCATATAAAGATATTTTATTCAACTAGATAGCAGGAAGTGTCATGACAAGGACTGGTGACTTCAGATGTTCTTCTGCAAATTTACTATGTAGCCTTTCTTCAACAGATAAAACTAAGTTTTATTTCTTTAGTTTTTAGCTTCTTTAATCCTTCAAATACTCGGGGAATTAAAAGCAGAACTCGTATTTAAGTCAGAGTCTTCTGTCTTCATCTCACTATTTTATGACATGTCATAGTGCTGCCTTCTGAATGCAGCCTTCCTGTCTGTTACAAAATCAGCTTCCAAATTGAAGTACTAAGTACCAAGCATTTAGAAAGTGATTTGGTTCTCGTAATACCACCAGTCTCATTTGCATCAGTCACTTCAGCTTCTTTTACACGCAACCAAAAAGCAGAGTGCTGGACTTTTTTAGAGTTAAATGTTTGATATAAAACAGATATTCTGCTAATTTGCTTTGCAAATGGAGTGTTCTGTGATTTGCTGTATAATGCACTCCAAGTGACTTCTAAAATCTAGGGATAACTTTTGGTGCCATTTACACAAAGTCACTTACCAGTCTGGTTTTCCCTTTCTTATCTTGGAAATGACAATGTGACCATCTATGTCTTCAGCAGAAGGGAACTTTATGAAGATTCTTAAGAAGCATTGGGAAATGCTTCTTTTTATACATAAATTATATGTAATAGTTTTACTTTTTAGAACTGTATTATTTTTCATGATTACTTGTAACAATTAAATTTAAAGCATCCTTCTGTGTATTTAAAGTACAGCATAACTCTCCTTCCTATTTTTTAAAGTAGAAACTTTTTGGGATGAGTACACATGTCATCATTTATCTGTATAGACCAAACAGCAAATGACAGAAGGAGCAGAAACCCAAGTGAGCCGAACTGGCATTGTTATGTGTGGACCATACCTTGGGGCCACTTGAGAACCTTGGCATAATCTTGAGAAAACAACTGTTTTAAAGAAAGTCTCAGTCATCTACTCCAAAGTTCAAGGTATTAAATACAACAGTTGCCACTATCTTCCCAATCAGAGCCTATAATTTAGAATTTACCATATTCAACTCTCTTTAAGGAGAGATAAAAGAATTGAATCCTTGATTTTGATGAAATAGGTACTTTGCAATACATAAAAGTGGCCTTCACTTTCACACAAAAAAAGACCCTATTATTGTATAGATTCTAAATGTTTCTTAAGCTCCCTTTGGTGAACTTGAGAGAAGTGTTTGCAAGATGAGGTGAATGTGTTTCTTGAGTTCCAGATCTGTCCCATGGATTATAGTATAACAGGTCATAAGTACTGAGACTGCCGTTTAAGTCTATAAAACTGGCCCACAATTGTGTGGAATGCATTTCTAGGCTTATTTTCAGAATATACAAAGAAAACATTCAATAATGTCATTTAAGTTGTGAAGGGCAATTTGACCATTATGTCAGGATTTTCACAGTTTTCTCATTGATTGGGAATGACAAGTTTATGAGGAGCAAAGATCGTTTGGATGACTGACAGCCCAAATTTTGCTCTTAACAGTGGTGGTTTTGTTCTGAGGAACAGGGCAAAGACTCTCTGAGTATTGTTGAAATTGTGATTCTCACAGCAAAAGCAATCCCCTTCTTTAGCTAGGGGTACTGGAAGAGAAAAATGCCCGACAGTCTCATCTGTTGCCTTAAAACTATACCCAGTGTCAGAGGCATCTCTGAGTATCTGAGGAAAATTTGCTTAGCTCCATTTTTGACTGAATTGGTTCAATTTCATGAAATGATATTTAACATCTCTGGAGGGCAGACAGGGGTTGTCAGTAGGCCTGAAGAGCTAAGCTTCACAGAACTCATGAGCACAGTTTGGAGTCAGAACACTGGCCCTCCAACCTAGTCTGTCATTTACCTGTGTGTGAGATCCCAGGCAAAGTGACAGGCCTTAAAGAAACTTCACCTCACACATATAAACAGACTTACTTTCTACACTAAATGGATCTTATAAGTTTTTGATGAACAAATTAATACAGGATTAAAATTTGCCTACTATCTTAGATGAGCATCCTAAAGGGGAAACCAGCAACACTAGAATAGTGATATTTGACACTGAGGAAAAAAAATGACTTCTGGCAGCAGAAGCAGCATTCAAAATTAGTTTCATGCATGTACTATGGAGTTATACTGTATAGCACTGGCCTAAGTCTTAGAATATTGTTCAACATATGATTTAAGATTTTGCTTGGACCAGGTTCTCTACATGTCATCTTAGTCAGAAGGTTGAAATGAAATTAATGAGGTTCTCAGAGTTTAAAGTGTAAGAGGATCCTCTGGGACTATCACAACAAGGGTTCCAGATTTCACTCACAGAATTCCTACATTGGCAGCAGTCAGGTAGAGTCAGTAAATTCTTGTCACAAATAGTCTCTTGAGGAATGCCAATGTGGGTGAAACAATGGGAACATGGTGAGGACCACAAGCTAGGATGATGCATTGGGATGCCCCAGCATCTAATAAGTCAATATTAACCTATCAATGGATGGTAAATGTAACTCCGGGAGGATCCAATATATGAGACCTTAGCTTATTCTTCCTCTTGGAGTAAATGTTAGAGAGATCAGGAAGCTGAATGGCTTCTGTATCAAATCTTTCTTTTGTTTCCTTTCATAGATTATGCAAACATATATTCCAATATTATGTGTTCATGATGTTATTTTCTCTGTTTACATGTTTGTGCGTGTGCATAATGCATGATGCTAGATTCTGGGTTAGAACATAATTGGAGAGAGTTTAAGGCTATGACATTACAGTAACTGCGTCTTAGCTTCATCTCAAGCTTTACTCAATGGGATTTTAGAATATGTTCTAAGTCTTAGCTGAAAAGCATCACAAGCGAATAGGAGCCTTACATACAGAAAAATGCATTTATACCAGGTGACTTGCAAATGTCATCACTCAGCCTCCCAGCTCCACTGATTATCTTATCAGAGCACCAAAAAACCCCTAACTTCAACATAGAACATTCTTCTGCACATATTAATCCCTTTAGCCTCAAAATCCTAAGAACTTATCTTAGGGACATCTCACTTATGTATGAAGGAATGAGGGCTTGGGGGATGCCTTGTTGAATAAACCAGAGAATCTGGATGCTACAACCAGTACCCATTTTTAAAAAGAAGTCAGGTGTGGTGGGAGCATCCTAGTGACTCCAGTGCTGAGGAGGTAGAATCAGGAGGCTCTCCACACTTGCTGGCCTGCCAGTCTGGCTGAATCAACAAACTTGAGGTTCAGTGAAAGGTCTGTCCCAACAAATAAGGTGAAAAGTAAGTAAGAACGACACAGATCTCTGGCCTCCACATACACATATGCACATGTGTGTTCACTCCTGCATACACACATGTACACACAAAATACTTGCACAAGCACAGAAATTATATGAGTCAATTGAATCAAAGATTATGTGCTCTTCACTCTGAAGGTAATTCATATAAGAGGATACGTATATAATCTATGTGTATATACAACCTATGTATAATTTATACATAGTATGTATGTGAGAAAAATAATTATATATGTGAATTGTGAATGAATGATTGAACCAGCCTGTACTCAATTAGGAAAGAAAGTCCATGCACGCCTCCTGCCTTCACACCTGCCCCTCTGTGGCTGATCCCTAGGCAAACCTGCTAGTGAGCTGACTAGGGGCTCACTTGACCACTTAAAGTCTAGGTTATGCTCTTAGTAGAAAATAAATCATCTGTGTCAACAAGATAGTGCAATGGGTAAAGACACTTGCTGACAAACCTAAGACCTGAACTTGATATCCAGAAGCTACATGAGAAGCAGAAAACCAACTCCTGCAAGTGGTTCTCTGAATGCCACACTTGTGTGTGTCATATGTATAAATGCAAACAAACACACATGCACACATCCACATACATGTTAATACTTGCAGATAGAGAGAGAGAGGAAAGAAAAAGAAAAACTGAAGCCTGCTGGTCTTTATTGGATTGTCTAAATCCTTCTATCTATGCCTGTGTCTGTTCTTCTAGCACTAAATTCTACTTCCTCCCCTGTAAGGGGGCCTCTAGCAGATGAGAGAGAAGCATAGCATCTCTAAAATGCAAGATAACACCACTGAGTGTTGGCTATACACGCAGTGATAGTACCTGGTATGACCCCCACAGGGAGTTCCAAGAATTTTCTACAATCAACTTATCCATTTTCATCCTGTTAGCAAATTCTATGTTGTTAAGTGAAGAAAAGAAGGCCTGTGACCATCCAGTGTCATTACCAAGTCTGATGAACATTTCATTATTTCCACAATGTAAATGTTCATCTATTCAGTGTAAGAAGGAAACAGCATTTGAAACCAAGGCTCCTTTTTCTCTGGAAATCTATTTTTGTCCTTGTGGCCAGTGTAGGGTACTATTTTACTGAGTGGACTGAGGAATCCAAGCTGCAAGCTGACAGTATTGACAGATGTGAGGGTGTTGATTAAGGGACATGATATGGCAAAATACCCTCTTGGCTGCAACCTAGTGTTTGCAGAATCATAAACTTGCAGAACACGTGCTTCAATCAGCTGGCTGTGTAAGAATTCAATCAGCGTTAATCTAACACAATGCAGCACCTGCTCCCCAACTGATTTCTAGTGTTCTTCAATCAAAAGCAGCAGAAGAAAAGCATCATTTATTGCAAGCAATGTTAGCAGACCTGAAAATTCAAGAACCTGAACTTCAATAGGAGGATCAGGTTTGACATACTCCCCTTTTTCCTCTCAGGAATGCTACAGAAAGAATGAGCTTTAGGTCTTGAAGAAAATGGGAGAAGGTGGGAAATGTCCAGCTCTTGGTTTAATCCATATAAAATGAGTTCCATAATTAGCTGCTGGTAATTAACATACGTTGCCAGGCAGCTCATGCATCTATAGGATCAGGCTTCCTTTGGGGCTTGTCGGTTTCTTCTTTAGTTCCAGGGAAGAGCAGAGGAGATGGATGACACTGGTAAGCTGCATTAAAGCTAACCTAAATGTCCGGCTCTCTACTCAGTCGTAGACTCCAAGCCAGTCAACCACTTTGGTGGAAAGTTAATAATACAATAATCTGGTAAAATAATTAACAGTTCACCCAGGAGAGGCACTTGTACGACAATGGGAAACAGACCACAGAAACAATGCCCTTGCTCAGTGTCCTGTTTCTAGAGGTAGATACCAAGAAGCCTTCCTCCCAACTTCATCCCAGGGTGAGGAGGGTTGGTGCCTACATCCAAAGAAGAGTTCCACCAGGGTCTGTCAAGTAGATAATTAAACAAAGCAGCTACCATCAGCAACCATATGCAAAATACCTCTCAGTGCTCAAGTATATGCCAAATACCAAACAACCACCATGTTGAAATTGACCACAGAATAACCTTTATCCCCCAACCAACATAAAAAAATTCCCTCAATGCAATAATTCATAAAATTTCCTAAGACAGATACTTATTAAAAATGTAAATTATACTTTGTAATTCAAGTGTTTAATTTTATTGAACAATGCACAGTATTTGACTTAAGGTAGGAAATCTGTGGCTTACAAGTATCGGAGAGTTTGGTATCATTGGAGAATATGTCCCTGCTTTGGCTCTGTGCCCAGAAGGATTATTTTATACCAGGTTGAATTCTATACCAATTATCTTCAAAACAGCTGGACTGCTAGATAAACTCTATTTTAATACACAGTCCAAGAGCAAATAAGAATAATTAAACTTTGATTTCAGACGAGACTGTGAAGTGAAAGTGGGGAAACTGTTAAGGGAGGGGTGAGAACAGCACCAAAGTTAAAATCCATACCTCATACCCAAACATGATTTATCCTCATTAGAATAATTTCATAAATTTAGACATGAGCTTAGTTATTTAGTCTGCTTTGGAAATTAAATAATTAATAGCATTGGGATCCTAAATAATTAAAAAAATAAAAACCCAATTGTTATATTTCATCAGAAATACATTGTTAATGGAAATAGCATGCAA
Source organism: Mus minutoides (assembly GCA_902729485.2). Taxonomy (NCBI): domain Eukaryota; kingdom Metazoa; phylum Chordata; class Mammalia; order Rodentia; family Muridae; genus Mus; species Mus minutoides. The sequence goes on from LR749514.1 coordinate 3,669,730, forward strand.
ACATCCTATGGACAAAATTAATAAGACTTCACAGATGTAAAATATATGTAAGAAGAATACTTCAGCTAAGGGAAGCTAAAGCCCTGCTTCATGGGAAATGTTATGAAGGATTCTTGCCAAATGAGAAATCTGTAAATTACCTAGGTAAGCAATCAGCTCCCGATTATAATTGCCAATTTGAGAAAATTTCACCAACAATTAAGCAAAATCAAATAACCTATTTGAGGAAATGGAGTGGTGACAAGCTAGCACCTTTCCCCTCTTGTGAAGGTTTACTATAATTTGTTTTTATTTTCCTTTAGAAATTGAAATTTCATTCTCTTCTTTCTGGGCTATAAATAATAAGGAGCCACCATGGAGAGGGTAGGCACATCTGAACGGTTGTCTCTCAGTGATTTGGTTTCAGATTGAAAATAAGAATGGCTTGAAATGGCCATGACCCAGTAATAAGAATCTCCAACTCAAACTACAGAAAGCACACAATTCATTATTTCAGTTTATCATGCTGGATTAGGTCCAGAAATTAGAATACAAAGTAAATGTCCTGCAGCATGGCCGTTAGAAGCCGGATTTGATTTTCCGTCTGGAATGTCTGACAATCTGGCCATATGTTAACTAGTTAACAAAGAAACTTGGTGATGTCACTTTCTTTCTCTCTCTTTCTTTCTTTCTTTCTTTCTTTCTTTCTCTCTCTCTTTCTTTATTTTTATATAATATTTTTATTATTAGGATTTTTATTAATAACTTAGTAATTTCACATAATGTGTCCCCATCAGCATTACTTTTCAGTTCTCCTAGATCCTACCCACACCCTGTGGCCTCCCCCAATGCCCCAAGAATAAAAAAAGATAAAGAAAGAAAAAGTCCAATCTCTGTTGTCTCCCAGTGGCCACTTAAAGAAGAGTGAGTCCATCCCCACCCCCACCTCGCCAGTATCCACCAATTGTGGACAGTTACTTTTTCAAAGCTAAGATTTCTAACATACAGATTGTGCTTCCTCTCATGCCTGAACATTTCTGTCTTCTACAAACAGCGACACTGTGGTGCTGAGGGAGTGCCAGGGATTGTGCAAAACAAAACCACGTTTTTCTCAGCTTTCCTTGCAACTTGAATTGAACATAGGACTCAGGTCTGTGTATTGAGAAGTGGATAGTCATCTGTCAAAGAATTCTGGAAATTTTATGTCACAAGAACTGCTGCCGCCACTTCTGCTTCTTATCTTGGTTTGCATCTCTGGTGAAGAAGCATGGATGAGGTGGGACTAGTTTCCTTCTGACAAAAAAATTTGCACCGCTTGCAATAAAAGCCAGGAACTATGGTGGTCCAGAGATAGAAAGGACAATGCCAGTGATGCCCAAAGCACAAGTAAAAGCCCCCTCCATTTGATTTTATTACAGTGTCTATTATTTGTCTTTGGCATCAAAATAAACATCAGTTTCTGCCATGTTCCTGTCCTCCCAAGACACTTCAGTTTTCTCTTGCTAAACAGTAGTAGCTGAGACTAGATAACTAATAAGGAAATGCAGTTTAACTTGGCTCACAGTTTGAGAAGGCTAAGACCATGAGGTCACAACTGCAAAAGGGCAGGGGTGTGTGCAGAAGAGTCACGCAGTGAGAGAAACCACTGCAAGGTTGCTGACTAACATTATTCTAACCTACTCTCCTGGCTGACCATTCTCATGGGAATAACCCTAACTTCCCATGTATATGAATCCCTTATGACAAAATTACCACTGGGAGGTCCCACATCCTGCTAAAATTGTTATGTTCACAATTAGATCTCAGCATAAATTTTGGTGGAGAAAAATCACCTCAAAGCATAATAGCATAATAGGGAGGAAAGACACAATGGTACATTACAGGCTAAGAAAATGAGAGAGGGAGAGAGAGAGAGAGAGAGAGAGAGAGAGAGAGAGAGAGAGAGGAAGAAGAAGGAGGAGGAGGATGAAGAGAGAGAAGAAGGAGGAGGAGAGAAGAAGAAGGAGAAGAGGAAGAAAGAGAGGGAGAGAAAAAAGGAAGAAAGGAAGGAAGGAAGGAAGGAAGGAAGGAAGGAAGGAAGGAAGAAAGAAAGAAAGAAAGAAAGAAAGAAAGAAAGAAAGAAAGAAAGAAAGAAAGAAAATGACAAGCAGCAATATAAAAGCATGAGTATTATAAAAAGAAACATGTAATTTAAAGGGTGCAATGAACCAGCATATGAGGGAGCTTGAGACTCCAAGAGCCTATATAACTCATTCCGAAGGATGCCTTATTTGAAGGAGATAGATGCTGAGAGCTTTCTTGAAGACACTGAATAGCTTCATTAGTCTAAGTTAAGCTTAGCTGACACGTGGAGAGAGCAGTTGGTAGATCTGAATGCACATTTAATGACACATAGGATGAGGGAAATCTACTTCTCAAACAAACCAGGAGACCTTGAATCAGGAGATATCAGCCAGTACATATATCAGTCTTTCTCCTTCCTGAAATGCTAATGAGGTGGCAGGAAGGCAGAGTGGGAATAAAAGGCACAGGCACAGAACACCAGCCAGCACAGGAGACGGAAATGTGGCAAACCAGGACTTTCAATAAGATCTTGCAAATAGGGAAAGGGAGCAGCCACACCCCAAGAAAATATTATAGAATATATGTGAGCTTGCTGAAGAGAATTCCAGAGCAGTTTGAATTGGAAGCCAGAGACATGGAGGAAAATAGGAAGTGAAGATGATGTTAGGTCAGGAAAGTACAAGTGGACCCACAAATCAACTGTACCCCAAGACTTCTTTTAACTTAGGCATGCAGAGCACTACTGGTCAGTAGTAAAATCCAAGCAAACAAGAAAATTGCAAACACTCCTCTTTTACAGTTAAATAAACTACCAGGAAGTTTGCTTGGCTCTTGCATTTGAAGATATAAAATCCTGAAATCCAGTTCGTGGTCTTTAGTGTCACATGTGGTAACCCTATCAGTAATCCCAATCAGTTAGCAAAGTGTAAACGTCTTAATTTTGTGGGAGAAGTTCACTGGGCAGAGTCTACACCAATAGTAACAGAGAAAGCGTTCAGTGAAATTTTATCACGGTCCTTTGCTACATGGAAGTAACAATTACCCAAAGATAGCAATTATTTTTATGTGTATGGGTGGTATATAGGGAGTGTGTATGTATATATTTGAGTAGTACATGCATGTGAGTATTCATATGCCAGCACCCACACAGAGGTATGCAGAAGCTGCGACAGGATGTCTACCTTGATACGGTCTCTTCCAGAATCTAAAGCTTTCTGTTTAGGTCAAGATGGGTGGGCAGAGATTTCTCAAGATCTGCTTGTCCTAACTACTAATACTGGAGTTACAGCCATTCTGGAAAGCCAGTAACATTGTCAAAGACTAAAATAAAAAGTAGAACTTGCTTTCAAAGAAATGATGGGAAGGGAGGATATTTGTCTATTAAGCATCTCTGGCTTTCACTCTGAGAAATTTAAGATAATAAAATAAAAGTAAGGTAATAAGAAAACATGCCAATTGCTGAAAACAGTAAACCTATGTAACAAAAACTATTAGGGAATGTTGTAAAAGTAATCTGTGACAAAGTCAAGTAGAGCAACTCCTGGAACCACAACATAAAGATAATAATTGATATTTGGGAAAGCAGTTACTGAGGTGGATTATTATAGAGCTAAATTTCTTGGCTCAGAACACTGTGGTTGCCTCGTAGCTTATTCTTAATGTCATGTACCTTAATTTATTATATAGGAAAACTGAATAACACTAGTGCCTACTTCATGGGAGTTGTCTAAAGATAAATAAGTTAATATAAGACACAGAATGAGAACACATCCTTGGTCCATAATCATGCTGTAAGAGCTGTATTTGTACACTCAGACAAAACCAATCTAGACGGCCAGCCTTTCCTCATGGATGTTAAAGGATGAGGATGGAAGAAGTAGAAAACATAGGAAAAAATGCTACAGACAAATCTAAAATGATCTTATCAACTGAGCACACCAAGGAAAGTGAGCTGAGTTCAGATGTACTGTTATGAAAATTCAAATTCTAAGGGGAAAAAAAAAACCAAATCTATCTCTAGATAGCATCTAAAAGGAAACCTCTAGTCATGCTCACGTGTACTTGGCTTAAAAAAAAAAAAAAAAAAAAAACTATAGACACGTTCATATAAATGATAAAAGAAATATGTTTCTCCAATCTCTCTCATTGCAGCACATAAGTTTTTGTATTACATACCCTTTGTTGGTTATTTCCAAGATTTAAACATATCCATACTCACGAATCTTCCTGCTTAAATTTGCATAGTATAAATGTATTTTAAGTATCTTACATCCTATCTCTTCACTCTTGCTTCAATACGTCTCTGGCCTTGTTGTCGGAGTGTCCACCTGGAGCTTTAGTCTGTTTGTATACCTAGACTCTATCTGTATATGCCAACATTTCTATATATCTGGGAATTTTCTAATTTTCCTTCTATCAATTATTTTCGTCAAAATAGTTCACATTTTGATCCTGTTAAATTTGTTATTTTATAAGGCTAACAGATTATTTATCCTGGAGAATCTCCAGATACTATCCAGAGAGTACTATCAAGGAATAATAATTTCTTTAAAAAGGGAATTTTATATTCTGTTTGTTAAATAAAATGATCTCCACTTGAATCTCTGTTTTAAATGGCACACAGTAGCTTTTTACAATTATTGTGGTGTTAATAATTGGTTAATATATTTATATTGCTAATTGCCAGGTGCACACATGTTTACAATTGCTGTACTGATGGATTGATCCCCTTGTCAGTAGATTCTGATCATCATTATTTTTTGGATTAGTTTATTTTAATTTAAAGTCCATTTTATTTGGTAGAAGTATGGGCACTTTCTCTTCCTTTTGGCTACTATTAGCATGAAATGCATAATTCCATATCTTCACTTAAAGCTCAAGCATCACACTACGTAGCTATCTTGTACGTAGCACTCATTTGGTTCATTTTCTTATTTTTGTTGTTATCTACCAGCTATTCCATGGCTTTTGATTGATGTATTTGAGAATCATTTTATACTAGATTAAACTGTTTGCAGTAATTTCTTACTGATATTTTAATTGCTTTTTGACTGATTTATAGTTCCTTTATTCTCATTTAGGATTTTCTTTTGTAATGTGTTGATTTATCCATGTGCATAGCAATGTAGTCTGATTTTTTTTTATCTTTTCTGTTGTATCCACTATCTTTTGTGTGTGTGTGTGTGTGTGTGTGTGTGTGTGTGTGTGTGTGTGTTTGTGTGTGGCTACTGTGGGCTTACATAATATTCTGATACTTACAACATTCTACTTGAAGTTGGCAACATCCTAACTTCCCAAATCTATATGTATTAACTTTTTCTAACATAATTTATGATGTAGATAAATTTATATAACTATATTATTTACCAAACTGTTTTCATCAACTTATTATATCTATAGTTACTTTTTTCATTTCATTTTATTTTTCATTTCTTCTCTTTATGTCCTGCTTACTGCCCCCTCCCAGTCAGCCTCTCCTACTATCCTTCCCCCTCCTCCCTCCCCCTCTATCTTGAGTGGGTAGGGTCCCCCCTCGCTATCCCCCCCCATCCTGGCAATATTATTATAGCATTTGGAATTTGTCTAAATTAGTATTCAGTAGAATTTTATGCACTTTTGTTATTCAGAATTTTTAGATTTTTAACCTGAAATTTCTTTAACATTTCTTTCTTTAAAAATCTATTGATAATAATTCTGTTTTTAAATTTTTTATATGGAAAATCTTTACTTCTCCTGCATCCTCAAAGACGGTTTGCTAGATATAATTTTCTTATTCCACAATTTCATTCTTAAGGTACTGTTGAATATATCATTACACCATTTCATGAAATAAAACTATCAATTTTTACCTCTAATGTTATAGAGAAGGGGTTTCTTTGTATGTCATCAACTTCCTTTTTTCTTACTGTTTTCAAAATTTCCTTTGTTTTCTTATGTTTTAAATTTTTTCTTATGTTTTAAAAAGCTAATTAATATGTGTCTTAATGTGTGTTTAAAGTTATTAAAATGTTTTTGTCTTCATCAAGATAGATATTCACTCCCCTCTCCAGGGTTACAGACTTTGCCCCATTTTTTGTGTTTGAATGTGCTTTCTACTGTTTTCTCTTTCTTTGTTTCTTCTGGAATATATACAGAACAGATACAGACCACTTTCTCCTTACAGAGGCTTAGCTTAAAATTTTATTTTATTTTAGGATGGTGTTAAAGTATGCATTCAGCAGAATTTTTATGTTGTATTTTAAAAACATAATATCTTTTATTTATTCTTTGATAATTCATACATATAAATGATACATCTGGATCATATGGACCCCCAACTTTCCCCTAGAATTAAGTTAAAGGATTAATTCTAACTTAATTATTATCTTTGGGGACTTTTATATACAGTGTGGTATTCAGAACTAGTCTTCTATAATGACAGGCAGAAGCAACAATCCACAGCTATCAATCATCAGGCGCGCAGTCATGTTAGCGATGAGCTAAAACTCTACACTGTACTGTGCTCCATTCCTGAGCTCGGATGCTCAATGTTAGCTACAGTAGGCTCAATTTTGACCTGTTTTTAAACTAAGGTGATGGGTTGTTAGGGACATATCTTCTTTATAAATTGAAGAGAATCTCAATTTTAGCATTGAACAAAAAGACAAACACAAGTGTTGTAGGACTCCATATTCCTCTTCCCTAAGCATTAGAAGCCATTTCCAATGCTACTGGCCATGCCCCAGAACTAAAAAATAAGACTCTGCTGATGAAGGCTACTCATACTTATGGTATATAACACTGAGAAATCTATCTGGTACTCACAAGGAAGTTTTACTCGTACTGGCTAGTGTTCATAATGTTGGAATATGTTATACACACTACTGGAGAAGAAAAGTAATTGTCAACTTCACACAGCTACAAACCCTGTGAACTACAATAAATAACCTGCCAGCAAGATATGGTCACTGAAACAATAAAGTTGGCAGTGTTGTTGGAGTAGCATATGACCTTTTAATTGGATTTAAGGCTCACAATATGTAACCCATACCTGACACTGCCAATGAGGCCAAGAATTCAGACTAGACACATCATGGACTTGGGGTAAAAAACTACTACTTATTCACTTAAATGAGGAAAGCAATAAAATCGCTTCTAATGACATCATTATATATTATTATATGACCCATAGATCAGGACCTCTCACTTAAGCCTCATCCGAAAAGTTTTTCTTGCAGTAGATGGAAATTAACAGCCAAGCACACAACTTTTCAATATTTAAAGAAAAAGAGACTTAAAATGCTAAGGACTCAATGGGATAACTACACCATTCCTCTCTTATCAAGGGTAGGGATATATGTGGAAAAGAGAGGTGAAAGACTGTAAGAACCAGAGGTGGAAGAAATTGTATTCTATATACAACAAGGCAAATGCATATATGAATTCACTGAGAATGTGACAGCATGCACAAGGTCTGTATAAGCTCAAGACAGGCAAAATCCCAGGTGAGAGGAGGTGTCATGGACACAAAATCTTATCCCTAGCCAAGAAGCTGTTTGCAAGTGACAGCTGCTGAGAAAGACAAAATAGTATCCAGGAAGGATCACAGAGTATATCAATCATAGTCTAGCACAGACCTCATGCTAAGAGTTAGCCAGTCTAACACAAACTGGCTGACCGTCTTATTTGTTTGTTTGTTTTTTAGGGAAAGAAAGAACATGAAATTGGATGAGTAGAAAGCTGGGGGAGAATCATATATGAGTAAAGTGATGGTAGCAAATATGATTAAAATGTATCATATGAAATTCTCAGAGTAAATAAAATCATTTCTGGCCAAGTATGACCTTAGATCCACCTCTGAAGGCCTAGCTGTAATTATTCAGAGTTGATAGCTTTTCTCTTCTTTACCAATATTTTTCAGATTTATCTATTTTACATGTATGAATGTTTTGCCTACATGTATATGTGTGCATCTGGTACCCTTGAAGGTCAGAAGAGGGCTTTGGATCACTCAGTCTGGAGTTACAGAAAGTCATCATGTGGGGGCTGGGGGTCAAATCTAGGTCCTCTATAGTAGTAACAATTGCTGTTAACCTCTGAACCAGCTCGCTAGCCTGACAACAGTTTTTCAAAACACACCTCCACAAAACTTTCTTTAGGCTATTGAGTTTGGTGACTCTAGGCACACTTGAGTTCTCAGAATGTAGTTTGCATAAACTACATCTCTAGCCCTCCAAATTATCTTCCCAGATTCCCATGCAATCATAAAGCAACCCTCTTATCCAATAATACTAAAATAAAAAATCAAATGGCAAGAGGCATTATGAGTATGTTGAAGATACATGTGTTTATTTTCTGAGCCAAAGCAAGTAGAATTGTTTAGAAACTATGAATAAGCAGGTCAAATGAAGAAATTAAGGTCAAAGCAATGAAGCAAGCTGAAATGTAGAATAAATTTGAGCAATTAATGGAGTAAGAATCCATTTGACCTGGATGGTAACAACATTTCGATTCAAATGGCTGAGACAGAGTTATACGCTATCTATTGAGAAGTAAAGTTATTCTACAGAAAGTTATTCTACTTAGAAAGTTCTGATGTAAATTTCCTTTACTGACTTTAAACCTTTAGAATTTATGGGGAAACAAAAGCACTAACAGGAAATACTGTTACAAACAGAAGGTTAACTCAGTGGAAGTTAGTGTTCAACCAGCAGAGGCAGGGAAGTGGAAAGGAGGAGGCAGGTAAAACAGCGGGTCCCTTGTGCAGAGCTTCATCATATACATGGTAGCAAATAGAACTGGCTGAAAAATAACTCCAATGTCTGCTTGCTTTATCATGTGCTTACAATAGCTAGGTAAAAAGCAAAACCCTAAAGTTGAGTGTATTGTAAGAAGTGTGGTTCTCAACCTGTGGGTGTTGACCCCTTGAGGGTCACATAACAGATATCCTGCATATCAGATATGTACATTATGATTCATGACGGTATCAATACTAGAGTTAATAAGTAGCAACAGAATAATTTTATGGTCGGGGTCACCGCAACATAAGGAAATGTGCTAAAGTTTCCCAGGTTTAAGAAGGTTGAAAACCACTGAACTAGAGTCAATGACTTTCACAACTTTCACACTGATAGTCTTTCTCTTCTCACAGTAGAAGTGGACAGAATACCAGAGTTCCTGTTTCTTCTCTACTTTCTAGAGCTATTATGTTTATGATACAGTTACATGCTCCTTAGATGTTTAAAGGTATGCTGCTAGAAGAAAGGTGAGGTAGGAGATAATTGCAAGGAAAAAGATCAACGTTTACTTGAACACATTGACACAATGCTATAAGCTTCTGTTATACAAGCCTGCTCCCTACCCCTGATCAACTGTTGATCACCTTTTATCTTTACATTGTTAGCCCCTCCTTCTCTTAGCCCTGATTAGGGTGTATGGATTTGGGGCATCTGGATGTCTGACCCTACTAAACTGGCAAAGCATCCATTGCAACTGAGCAAGTTCTTCTAATTAGGGGTTTATTTGTTTGAGTTGTACATGAATATACAGTATTACATGATCAGATCACATTCCTTTTCTTGATTTATTCTTTCTTTGTTCTTCAAGGCTTCATACACCTAAGCAATTAACCTCGCAAAGAGTTGGAGAACACATAATTATCCTCATTTGTCTAAACGTCTCCAAGATGGCCGCCTTTCAATTAACCTTCTGGGGATGGTAGAAAGTTGGACTGATATAGTGATCATTTTTAACCTTACTGTATGCTTTCCTAATGTAATTTAATTGAAATAGCCAGATGATGAAATAGTCAGATACTGTTTCCACAGGTAAAAGGATCAGGGGGGTTCTGAGGGAGAACTGACTGCAGAAAGTTGACAGAGCAAATGGAATAGATGATGCTTTTTGTGGGAGAGGACATGGGTTCAGCAATATGTTCAACTGTAGCAATGAGCCTCAGAACCAAAGCCCAGTGGAATGGTTTGTCCAGATGGCAACAAGAACAGTCTGTGGGAGATCAGGGAATATATGACATCACTTCTCTTCACAGAAACACTAAGGAAGGAGGGAAAGAAACGAGGCATTGTCTGCCTCATTCCTGCCGGCATTCTGCTGAGCCCTTCAGGTCTGAGACCCTATTTTATTCACTCTAGCAACTTGTACTTAGTAGAACTTCTCTACAATCCCATCTTGTCAAGAACAAATCTACATCTCACTAATGAGGACTCCATGCACAGTCACAACATTACATCATTCACCTAGAATAAGAAATGGTTTGAAGACACTGTGTTTTCACCAATGGGAGGGCTTGTTTCCTAAATTAAGGTCAATTAATAGAAGGTAGCCATTTATAGCACATGGTACAGTCTAGCCCTGTGTATAAATTGGTTGTGGGCCTCTTTTAATTCTAATGTGTACAAACATAATGCACTCTAATTGAAGATGACTCAGAATGTACCCAGCTCTGAGCATCTCCCTTAAAGAGGAATATTAATAAATATTCATATTTCTATTAACCTTGTAATAAAGGAATTCATGAAAGAACTATATTAAGCCTGGAAACATTTGACCTGGGGAAGATATGACAGTTCTGTTCACACCAATAAAAGGCTGTCATGCAAAAGAGAAAGATTTATTCTGAGGAGATAAGTAAAATCATTAGGTAGAATTTCTGAGATGAGAGAAATTGCAAGTTCATCTTTCACTAAAATCAACCATGGAAATGCACCATGATGGATGGGATGTGTTCGCATGTTCACATCCTGAAACACTTACTTATCCTGTATTCCTACTATAAGCACTAATGAGTGGCGAATGAGTCTATGCCAGATACACTGGAAAGTGGTCCCCACACTGCCTCACTAGACCAAAGTGTTTCTGATCCTTCTGACTCTGAAGTTATAAATCTGTGGCCTATATAGTCCTGATGATCACCAAGTTAATGATTTCACCTACAGGAATTAACATCCTTCTTCCCAGAAGGTAGCATTCTTTAATTTTTTTTCCTTTGCAATTCCTCCAGTGTAAAGGCATGCAGTTTTAGATAATAGCATCCTAAATAATAGAAAGAAATTCTTGTTCATACACATAGGTATTTCTCTTTATGGCACAGTTTGTGATGAAGCCTGGCCATCATTATTACATTATACTCAAGTCTGATCAAAGAAATGAGTAAGAATGGGGTTAAGTTGGGACACAGGTAAAATTCACCTGGATCTTTCTTAACCTGTGGGTGTTAGAGGAGAAGTGATTGACTCAGACTCTGACAACAGAAAAATTAGAGGAGATGAATATGTATTTTCATCCTCTTAAGTGCTGAGAATTCATGAATCAGAGGAAAGGATGATAGGAAGAAATGTGTCAGTCAACTAAAATAGGGCAATTTTATATTGTTCTAAAATTTTCACAAAATGAGTAACATTTTTCTTTATATACACATTGTGCTAGGAAGATTAAAGATATAAAAGGAGGTGCCTTAAAATGTTTTATTTTTTTATTAATTTTTAAAATTAGTATGCAAAGTAACAAATCCTGCTCTGGTACCTCCTCCCACTTCCCTGGCCTCTTCTTATTTCCCGAGTTCCTTCCAAATCATCCTCGTTTTTGCTTTCATGTCACATGGATCCCATCATTTTCTCTTTTCCCTCTTCCTCTTCCTTTAAGATCTTTATGCTCTTCTCATAGTTCCCTCTCTACTGTCAGATCAACATGAACCCATGGATGTGTGCATGTGCATTTATTTACACCTGCATTTAGGTAATAACTCTACAAATGAGAAAAATGTACTATTTGCCTGAGTCTGGTATATTTTACTTATGTCTACCTTCACATTAGCATATTTAATTGGAATGGCAGGCTTCATCAGCTTTTGATCAAATGCCATAGGTTGTATGATTTTACTTTCCTTGAGAAAAGGAAGGCAAATATTTAATAAACTTACAGTCTTCCTTACTTTGGAGTTCCCTAACAAGGTGTGCTCTAAGTTAGAGAAATATCCAACTATACCCTATGGTATACCACCCAATGACTTCACATACATGTGTAGAATATCTCTGCTTTGTCTAATGAAAGCAAACCAGCATCTAGTATGTTTTATGCAACAAAGGAAATCTAGCCAAGCAGGATCTTTCTCCATTATGTTATCTTATTTAGAAAAACCAAACCAAACCAATGCTTTTTGCTTTGAACTTCTTTTAGACTTAGGGAAGGTATGCAATGATATAGAATATTCTTGTATCATCTTGACATAACATTAAATAGCCATAGTCTAATAATCAAAAGTAATACAATAACATGGGAATTGTACTGTTAACTCAACTGCCACCATTCTCCATATTTCCAGCTTTGGCACTCCTCTCCATGACAGTATATTTAGGTCCTAAAATTTTTCCAGTCTGTAGAAAGATTTTCTTCTTTGTCATTCTTGATTTTGAAATAATAGTCAAAGTTTTCTGTAGTGATCCCCTGGTCTATTTGATATTTTCTTATGATCATATTCAGGAAGCACAGAACAGAGCTTGTCCATGCTCCATCTCATCAAAGTCGACATGAGCTCACATAACTCTGTCACGTGCAGGCCAGTATCTTGGCTCCTATGACATCTGCCATGTTTCTGTATTTTATGAAGTTATCTGTCTCTTTACTTTTCAATGATTCATTCAGTTGGTCAGAGTGACTGAATATAAAGTCTGACTATAAAGAAGATGAATTAAGTTCCTTCCAAAAGAAGGACATCCAAAATTTTATGATCATTAAAAGCAGCTCAATGGACTGGGGGTATAGCTTGGCATTAAAGGATGAGCTTAGATAAAAAGACCCAAGGTTCAATCCATAGAACCAAACAAAAAAAATTAACAAACACCAGGAGAAGATACTTTGAAGCTATGCAAATGTTCTGTTTCATTAAAGTTTTGCCCACTAATATGAGCATTTATCAATGGTACTTGCCTCCAGCTGCATTACTTTTAACACAGGATCACTTTAATAAGATACATGGATATATTTAAATAAATTACCATATGATATTATCTCAATTAAGAAATGAATGTTTATGTTTACTAAATATCTGTAATGTAGCCAGTAATCTCATAAACATTCCCTATTCATAATCTAAGAGCACATGAGTGTAATAGAGAGTACCCAAGGCTGAAGTAAACTGGTATCCAAAAACTTTTTTGATAAAAATTACATGGGATGTGGGTGGGAACTGAAATATGAGAAAGTTCTATTGTGAAGAACTTTATTTTCCCAGCTTTAGAAAAGGCCACTGACAAACGATAACACAATACAGGTATACATACATACTGTCGTGTGTCACTCAACGATCAGGCAATGTTGTAAGAAATACATCCATAAGTAACTTCATCTCAGGGCAAACCCTGCAGCATATAATGACACAAAAGTGTTCCATCTTATCCACACCAAGACAATATGCTATCCCCATTGTTATTGGGGTGGATTTCCCTTCATTGAATGAAGTTAAAGTGTTCACATGTGGCAGGACTATACTTTAGGGATCTTGGGTTTTATTTTGGTATAAACTTCCTGAAAGAAGGAATAGTCTCCTTAGAAAAATAATAAGTAAATGACTATGCTACGGACAAGATACCTGGCATATAGGACAAAGAAGATGATGACATGGGCTCTTCCCATGAGTGTCTGCATCCTGGTTAGAAGGGTAAAAGCATACAAAAGCTCTTCCCCAGCTGCCAAATGTTGTTAGCAGTTACTCTAAAAAGAATCAAAGAAGTAGGAAAGACCAATGAGGAGACTTGGAAGAAGCCTGAAGACTCAGAAAAAATCATGATAATTGAAGGGCTTTCCCTAGAGTTGGATTTGGGGAAGAGACTGAGGAATAAGGAGATGGAAGTGGCTGAGCCGCAAGCTCAACCTAACTTACTCAACACACATGACAAAGGGGGACAGTGGGATAATATGTGCTTACGAGGGGATTGAGAGCTCAGCTACACTACTTAAAATTCATATGTTAAAGGAAGCATCAAACAGACAGTCAACAGAATGGCATGTTCCAGGAGATACAACCCAACCCTTCCTTCATCTCAACTCCTAGGCAACCCTCAAAGCATTGTCTTCAGAAAAGAAAACTGATGTGAATACTCAAAATTATCTCAGACAACTGTAAAGCCCTGAATGGGAAGAACCTAGCCAGAGAAATGACATTGGATGGCAAGAATCTGAGAGAGTACTCTCCAGGGCAGGACAACCCTTCCTTCCCCCAGAAACTTGCAGCACTGTGAATTAAAGCCTGCATTGAGTGATCAAATCTGGTCCTTGGTACAGACTTCTCAAGCAACTTACAGTAAGTTGCAGGCCTTTGCTTCTCACAATGGCCACTTGGACTACTTATAATGTGTTCCCTTCCCTCAGGGGAAACCTGCTCACAGAGAAAGACTATCTACACTACAAAGCTGACAGTTGATGGTCAGTGCCTTGGAGGTTATATCTGATCCAGTGTATATCATTAAACTTCATGTTACTAGTGTGTGTGTGTATGTGTGTGTGTGTGTGTATGTGTGTGTGTGTGTGTGTGTGTGTGTGTGTGTGTGTGTGTGTGTGTGTGTGAATGTGTGTGTGTGTGTGTGTGTGTGTGTGTGTGTGTGAGAGAGAGAGAGAGAGAGAGAGAGGGAGATGTGGCATGCATGCATAAATGTGTTCACAAGCAAAAAGATCTTCCCTTCCTTCTTTTCCTAGCCCTTTGATTATCATTTCTTCCCTAAAAGAGGTGAACATGTGCCTGTACATTTCTCACATTTGGAAACTGAAAGTTTCAAGGTTCAAAATACTCCCAAGCCTCAGGGATTTTTTCCATGAGTTAACATAGGTGGTAAACTGCTGTGGCAGAGGACAGTCTTGAGTAGAGCGTTGGCAGGCAAGATTTGGAGGAGCACCAGGGATGGAGTTATTATGAATTGTTACCAGTGTTGGGAGGGGGACATTGTAGCGACCCAGTTGTACTGGAGTCACTGGCATGTCTGTCAAAACCCTTCATACCTGCTCTGTCAGTACACACACACACACACACACACACACACACACACACACACACACACATTAGTTTATAAGTCGCAATATTCAAACATCAAGATTTCCTTAGGTGTGTCCGGTCTCTCTGGCTCTATGGTGCTTAAACCCATGTGAAGGAACTTGGAAGCATTACATTGACTCAGTGTGCCTTCTCCTCCATAGCTTCTCACTTGTGAAGCCTGGTGTCCATTGGGGACTATCAGGAAGCCATTCCTGGAAAGGAAGAAAGGCTTGAGAGTGCAGCCATATCACATAAAAATGTACCGAGGACAATGAGCTTGGATGTTGTTTGTAATTGATTTCATCCAGGCAAAGGAGAGGAGAGATGCAATTAGCAGAACTGCAGGACCCTCAGGATTGCAGACTGGTTTTCTAGAACCCACAAAATGTTCCATAGGTGCCCCAACTTTGCTCCACATTCCTCCTCCCCAACAAGTGGCTGGACAGAGATCCCCACTTCTCTCTGGAGAGAAGGAAGGTCAACACTTAATGCAACTCCCATTCAGAGCTGTGGCAGTGAAATTGTCTATTTATTTCAATAAAAGAAAGGTTTGGTTGTGAAAGTGCCTGACACTGGGCACAATTTTTTTCTTTTTTCTTTTATTCTCTTTTAAAGCTTTAGCATCTAATAAATATGTATCCTTGCTAACAGAACACGCGGGGTCCAACTCCCACCCCAAGAACACAGGATTAGAAGACCGCGTGCCAGCCGCTGTAGCCAGCTCCTCTGCCGCATGTCAATAAAACTCAGGGGTTCATCACATTTCATTCGCTGACAAGCATGGCCTTCCAATTCATCTCTGAGCTCCCGTTTCCTGCTCAGCATGAAATCGGACCCACTGAAAAGCAATTTCAGTTCCTGCTTCTTGCAGGGTTTCCAGTTTTGATGTGGAGCGTAGGCACTGGGAACCAAAGGCTAGTGAAGGGGAGGGGAATACACGTAGTTTACCAAGAAAAAAAAATTAAAAGGTTATAAGATGAATTTAAAATCCTGCTGGCCCAAATACGCTTAAAGTACCTTGCCTTGATTCTGATGTGAGCTCTGTCATTTCCTGGTAGCATTGTGCAGCATTTAACAAAGTGTGTCTTTGCCTCCCAAGCCACTATGCTTCCAACACGTCTTCCTTCCTCCTGTTAAAATAAAAAGGCATGTCTTTTCCCTCCATCTTTCCCCCTCTCTCCTCTTTGTTTCCTGCCTTCTATCTCAAAAGACTTAGGAGTTCCTTTAAGATGTTGAGGGGCTCATTACTATTTTATTCTGAAATGTAATATCATACAGAGAGATGCTTTATCATAAAATTATTATGATATCGTGCTTCGTAATTCATCATGGGCTTTATTTGCCGATTCATTAATTAATCCATCTAAGATTCCGGGATAATGGCCTCTTGTTCTACAGGTGCAATAGTTTGCCGTAATTGCTCTAAATTACAATCACCTTTCTCAGTTTCCAGGAAGGGTTTGGTGGGAAACCATCCCATTTATCAGCAAGGTGAATATCTTCCCCAGCAAAGAGCACTAAGGATTTTTGCAAAATGAATGCTCTTTATTAGTATAAATAGAGGCTACTTTCCTGTGACCTAAAG
This sequence comes from Mus minutoides, assembly GCA_902729485.2. NCBI lineage: Eukaryota > Metazoa > Chordata > Mammalia > Rodentia > Muridae > Mus > Mus minutoides. The sequence continues at coordinate 3,686,379 of LR749514.1, forward strand.
TGTATCATATTTAATTAATTTGAAAGTATAAAAATATCTCATAACACTGAAGAGAACCTAAGACTGTAAAGGTGTAATAATCTCCCTGGATCTCCTATCCTACCACAAATTCTCCTTCTTTGCTATGTTCAGTTTTCACATTTTGTACCTATCTTGGACGCAGCCAGAAAGAGAGATCAAGTCTCTCACCAAAATTTTTGGCATTTGATGTCTATATGTATCATGTAAGTTAAGGGCATATACATGATTTATGCAAAGAAAGTTATCTGGAGTCATTTGTATGTGTGCTGCATCTGTGGAAAGTTACTGGAAATAGCTAACAAGATTCTAAGAGACTCATAGCTAGGAACTCGGGGCTTCTATTTCAAGGAGTTTGTCCTATAAAAGGGATTCTTTTCCCGAATTGACCTGCAAGGTAAATTAGCATTAACACCCTAGTCACTGCAACTAAAACAGCCTAAGTAGACAGTGACAGAGAAGTGATTCATTTATGTCATGTTCCCCAGAGTAGCATGCTACATAGACATTGGGGAAGGGTTATGCAATTATGCTATATGTAAATATTTAATTCATAGTATAAAAGGATAAATATGATATAATTTGGCTTTTATGAAAATACAACGTAAGATGGAATTTCCAGCAGAATTTTTATCTTCCTGTTGAGCTGGAGGGACCAATAGAGGCCTCGTTGTTTAAAAATATCTGAGTCATGGAAAAGCAAAGCGCTGCAGGGCTACCCTGGGGTACCAGGAGCACCTCGGAGCATCCCTTCTGACTGCCTGGTTATATCCACTGCAAGGTTTTCATTCTCCTGCCCTGCTTCATTCTCATTAACGGAACATGCTGCTCATCCAGGAGAGTGGTCATCCCAAACCCCTGGGGAGCATTCTCCAAGCCCACTCTGTCTTCTCCATTAGCTTCGAGCAGGAGAAGGAGAGATTTGAATGGGAGCTGGGATCGCTGTGGCTGAGTCCACAGTGCAAAGACATAATGAAAGTGCAAAAGTTAGAGTCAGAATATCAATTGATAAATCTTGACTTTGGGCTCTGAAGCTTGACAGGAAACCTATCGCTGGTACTGTTGGTGCTGGAGTGGAAACAGGCTGAGCGCACAAGCGGAGGGAAGTCTCTTTTTAATGTTTTATTTGAGTAATGGGCCTTGCAAATTAGCACCCCTGCGGCCTGAAATACATATCTTTTCAAGGACACACTGGTTTTCAATTCGACAGGTGATACAGCGGAAAAAAAAATCCCCAAGGGGAACTTTGATTTCTGTACTTTTCAGACACAGTTATATTTTATTCCAGCTAGGATGGTGGGGAAGACAACAGAGCTCCGAGGGTGAGCTGAGGGCTCTGAGAGGAAATGGAGCGGGAAAACAGCTCATGGCACAAAGGAAAAAGGACTCTGGGGACAAGGGAAGACCAGAACGAGCTTTCTGTATTGCCTAGAATCCTCGCGACACCTGATGTGGTCCTGGATATCTTCCCTGCTCCTGAACATGGAGAAAGATAGCAAGCAACCCACCCTCCCCAGGAGCACCTACTCTCAACTACTTGTAGATTTTACAGGAGCTTCTCCCTCCCTTTCTCAATGGACCTGTTTACCAAAACACATGCAGGTGACTCACAGGGGCTGTCTTAGTTGACTCTCCCCCTCAGTAATCTGAACAGCATGTAATCACTGAGCAGCTAGCAATCACAGGCTTCATAGTAAAGATTGGGCTTATTATGCATGGGAAATATACACAGTTTCTGCCTGTGAGCTGTTCATAAATTGAAAAGAAGCCATAGTGTCAGGAGCACAGGCTTTGAAAAGGAGAGACTTTGATTTTTTATCATCATATCTGCCCATGTTAACCCTGAACAATTTGCACATCTTGGCTAATTTCTCTTTATTGGCTGGGTGTTTGTGTCTTTCTAAAATGTATATATTGAGATGCTGACCCCTTAGGTATACAGTGGTGTATTTTGGGGGCGGTTATTAGGTCTCTGGAGTGGAGAACCTCAATAAAAGGAGACAGAAGCACTTGTGTTTATATTCTTTCTGCCAGGTGAGGACCGAAACAGAATTGAATCATGTTCAGCCTAGGAGAGACCCCTGTCAGGACTGAATAGTGCTGCTCCCCTCATTTCAGACTCCCAGCCTCCACAACTGAGGAAGAGATTACTTCCTTGGCCACCAGTCCACAGCACATCTTCAGAACTGCCTGAACTAAGAGAGACACTTCCTCTTTTTCATCTGTCAGATTGGGAAGTGAATCATAACACAGGTTTGTGTGAACAACAGAGAAAGACATGCAAATACATCCAAAGGGGATGACCATGTTTGATAATATATAGAAGGTACATTTTTAAGTGGCAGATTGCTGAGTTTCCAAATTAATGTTTCTTAGAAGGAAACCCAATGTCAATAAACATTTCAAATATCTATGCAGACAGTAATTCAATCCACAAGGTAGATTCTAACATGAAATCTATTGGTAGACAGAGAGAATGGAGAGGAAATGGCCAGGCAAGAAGGTACTCCTGCATAATGCTTAGCTATCACCACAGCCTGGATACCCACTACCCCTGCATCAAACAGATAATGATGACACTGTGGTTCTTAAAATCACTTCAGCCATGTCCTTGTCTCTCCCTTCAAGCCATAGTTGAACTAATCTCAGAAGTTCAGCATTATCCAGGAAATGAAATTCAGATGAGGGGACCTCTGTCCAATAAGGACAGCCCCAGCTACAATACTGATCACCTCTTTGTCATGCATTTATCATCTATCAACTAACCTACTTTTCTATGTATCTATCAACAATTGTTATATCCTATCTATCTATCTATCTATCTATCCATCCACACAATCATATCATGGTCCTCACAACAACTGCAATTCCCTGGAAAAGGACCTAGTAATAATTAGATGTAGATAAAATTTTATCAGAAATGCAATTTAAAGTACTTCTTTCTGAGAGATATAATTTAATAAAATATTTTTATGAAATAAGTACTTTTACTATTTCATATACATTTAATATATACTATTTTATAATACCAGAGGTAGATTTTATTTTTAAAAAAAAAAGGTCTCTATAGTTTAAGTCCCTATTTTTATGCATTTTCAACTAGAGGTAAAATTAAGCAGTCAATTATTAAGGACCAGCTAAAGTTGGGCATGAACACCTTAGTCCTTTGTACAAACAACATTTAAATTGCCCTTGAAGAAGTATAAAAGGAAAAGGTTTTCTTAGGAATAGTCTTAATCTATCTCAATAGAAAAATGAATACAGGGTGTGAAAACAATTCACAGAAAGAATAATTTTTAGTTAGTAAATTTCCGAAAAAATCTATATGCTCTACTACTCATGAGCACATAGCTGCAAACTAAGACTTTTAAAATGATTTGAATACATATTTTGTCATTATGATGAACAGTGTTATATAAATGATAACATTTACAAAATAAATACAGAGTACTATTAATAGATTAGAGGGCCAAGGAGAGCATCATAGAACCATGGGTCTGCTCATTGTTGACAGACCCATGAGCCAACATATGTCAAATTGTTTTTCCCTTTCTAAAGTTGGCCAAGTCTACAAAGCTGACCTTGATGTACAGCCCATGGTGGACATACTACTGATTATGAATCTCCACATTCCCCAAAGCCACAGCTGTAAAGAACAAAAAGTTTGCCCCTTTTTGGATACAAGGCTAACAATTTCCTGAACCAGAATAAGATATGTGACTTGATAGCACATCTCACACACACAGTTCTCACTACTTTGCTCTTCACTACCAGAAAAACTGAGTGTGAGAAAATGCAAGTGACTAGATAAGTCTGATTGTGATGTTTCTTCTGAGAAAAAACTAAAGAATCAGGGACTGTGAACAAAAGGAAGAAGGCAACAAGGCTGGAAAAGTTTTAGTAGGTGATTATAGGAAAAGATAGAAGGAACTTGAAGGTTCTCAAAGGACCCATAGTGATGGAGGGTGGATGAGCTTGCAGAAGAAGGTAGAGAATTCTCAATGCAATGGACTTCTGAGATCATCCTCTGGATGGTGGGAGAAATGTTCTCGCCATCCAGAGATGAAGCAGAAGACCTGAAGTCAATAATAAGCAAGAAATAACGTGAGTCCTTGCCAGAGGCTTTGCTTTTCTTGAGGAACATGAAAAATTGTATTAAAGAATTGTTGCATTAGGAAGGTTGTGAACCACTGACAGAGAGATTTCATTCAAAGTCATTGGAAGAGTGTGTTTGTGGACTCGGAGGCACCATTGTTCTCTGCCACATATACCCCTTCACCCACTTCCTCTGGATGTTACTTGGTCCTCTGCCTCTGCCATCTTAGAAGACCCCATTTTCTACTAGCAGTAGAAAAGCCACAACTTTGTTTATTATAATTCCTAGCACTATATATTGGCTTATATTATGATATCTACAACTTTTAAAATTGGGGTGAATTCTTTTATGATTAAGAGAAGCATTTTCAAACCTTTTTATTGTAAAAGTAAAGAGCTAAATTAGGTTTCAAGTTGACTATTTAGACATATAAAATAAATTACAGCATATTATAAATTCTGAAGCCCTATAGGGGACACTTTTAATTATTGCACATTGATGCATCTTCCTGATGAGAGAAAATCCTCTAAATGAGGCATCTGAGAGAACATAATCCCCTACTAGTAAATTTATGTCACTCTACTCCCCTAGCTCCTTTTCAAACAACCCCGGTGGCATACCTGGATGGAACCCTATCTTTTTTTTTTAAGATTTATTTTATTCATATGAGTACACTGTAGCTGACCTCAGATGTACCAGAAGTAGGCATCAGATCCCATTACAGATGGTTGTGAGCCATCATGTGGTTGCTGGGAATTGAACTCAGGACCTCTGGAAGAGCAGTCAGTGCTCTTAACCGCTGAGCCATCTCTCCAACCCAGATGGAACCCTATCTTTTGGCAGTCAAATGATCCTCCTAAATGGGCTGAAGATTTCTCTGTTCCCTCTGGCCTGGGATACTAATGACCTAATTGTGCATGACAGCTAGTGGGAACCACATGAGAACCAGTTTAGTAAACAAAACTCCTGGGTCCTTATTTACTTTCCCTTAACCCAGGGCTTACTCTATACCAACTGGCAAGAAGGGTGATATACTGTGAAGAGGGCAGAGTCTCAGTGAAAAGGAAGTCATCATCTACCAGACCAAAAATATCCTGTTTTCACTGTTCTGGGAAGATGACCATCTGGACATATGACTCAGACTCTTTGCATGCTGTGGAAGGAAATGAGAAGCCAAGACTCCTGCTTCTGGCTCTGTATACTCAGCATCTTCCTAAGACAGGCATTTGTATGGAGAAATTAGAGGTCCTTAGAGCAGAGCTCCAGACAAGACCCTGACTGGCAACTTCTGATAAGGCTCTGGTGTGCACCTGGCCTGAACAAGGAGCTGGAAAGATCTCTATCATACACCTTTCCGTTCAGTCAGAGGTAGTGTCATCCTCCTTTGGAAGAACAGAAGGTTTTTGAGTAAGACAGAGAACTAGACCATCATCCATGTGCTGTGAAGCCATGAATCCTGGCAAATGGTTTGCTTGTACTTTTGCTTTGGCTAGTATTGGAGAAGGCACAGTAACATCTTGACCTCTGGAATTTGGAACTGTCTGGAAGAATAAGACAGTGACCAGAGGTCACGTGCCACATGAACTCTGTTCCAAATGTAAGGGGTCAATTTTTCATAGCTACAATGAAATTGCTCCTACTCTATTATTGCTATGATAAAAATAGTAATATGGCAGAGCTACAAACAGAAGGATTGTTTTCATGCTCTGCCATACTTGCACCATAAGAGGGCCCAGGATGGCATCTGAGAAAACATAATCTCCTATTCACTTCCATCTGGTAGTTTCCTTCTCATACCTTCAGCCCTAAGATAAATAACCATCCCAACTCTAAATCTACCCATGGAGAGTGCAGAAGGGGCAGAGAGTGAGTCACCTGCTCAGAAATCAGTTTGAATGGAAATAAAATGCTGAAAATGCTGTCTCCTTCTAACAAAGGTCTGTCAGGGGCCTCTTCCAACATCACCAGATGGTATTGAAGAAACAGGGTCCAGGTTCATACACAGATGAGCTCTCTTGAGGGAAGACAAGCTCTAGCCTGGAATGGTCATTTGTCCAACCATCTAGATATATGACTCTCTCTTCTCTTTGCATGTACCAAAGTGAAGGCATAGATCAGGGTGAAGATGTGTATCCCAGAACAGAAATAACTTCACGGAATGAAGAAGTATCAATTCCCGAGTCTGTTAGATTTTATACGCCAACTTCACGGGAATCCAGACCATGAAAGAGACATTGATCAGCCCATGTTTTAGAGGGGCGGATGATCAAGTCCTGAGTTATATACATAGTTTAAAAATGAAATGGATGGCCTGTCTAGAGCCTCCAGCCAGCCTGCCTTGACCACACCTTAAAGGGAGCTCTGACTATTCTCATGGGTAGTGGGTTTCCAATGTTTACCTTGTGCCCCAAAGTGATAGATGCCCTTTGTGGATTCCACACTTCTCTGCCTAAATATTTGCCTTAAAGTCTTTAGAATCTCCTTGCAATTAAAACAAAACAAAACAAAACAAAACAAAACAAAACTGGTTTCTCCAAATGAGATTGTCACATCAAAATTCCTGATGAAGCCAGGCCTTTAAAAGTCTTTGCATGTTCAGTGGTCTGTCTTTCAAAACCTCACCAGCACATCTGCCTCTAATTGGCTCACTATTTCCCAAGGACTTATTCCAGATAGAATTATGGCGAGACAGTTCCTAAATGTCCATTTTATTGTCAAGTCTCCTTCTGTTAAAGACTGGCCCAGGATCCAATTATTGAGATAACTGGCAAGAAAATTAGCTGGAGATACAGCATAGTCAATGGTGACCTATTTATAATATTCTCCTTAAAATGTCACACAATAATGATGTTACCTTGTATATGTAAACTTGTTTTTAAATAACCACAATTCAACACATGCCTGTCAGCCTTTCCTAATAGCTTCACCTAAAGAATTATAGAGTGAGACCAAGTAACAACACAATTCTAGATAAATAAATTAAAATGGTCTTTACAGATAATTTGGCTAGAAACTGTTCAAATAAAACTGAAGTTCTAAACCGTTCATGCAAACTGTGTTTCTTTTCAGGAAATTTACCCGTTCTAACTGATGCTTTCTAATCTGTAGTTCCACTTTTCTATCATTCATTCATTCATTCATTCATCTATATTAGTGCCAGAGTCTTATCTGCACTATAGACACAATGTTAAGAATTCTTCAGGAGGCCACAGCATAGTAGAGAGCCTGTGTCTGTGAGACACTTTGTGTGGTGTGCTGCACCCAGTGCCATTAATGAGGTATCTGTAAACCTGCTGGAAGACTGGGAAGTCATTATAAAAGCTGGGGCCTATATGTGTCATGACTCAGCCAGAGGAAAAGAAGACAAAAGAACATGAACCACCAATGCCAATGCTTGATGTGCAAAGAAACAGTCTACTAAGGGAATAGCAGGCAAAGAGATGGCCTCTTGGGGATATTCTGGAAAGGCATCTGATAAAGTGTCCTTCTAGAAAGAGGCATGCAAGGTAGCTGGATGAAGAAAGGGAGAGAGAGAGAGAGAGAGAGGAAAGAAAGAAAGGAAGGAAGAAAGAAAGAAAGAAAGAAAGAAAGAAAGAAAGAAAGAAAAGAGAAAGAAAGAAAGAAAGAAAGAAAGAAAGAAAGAAAGAGGAAAGTTTTTAGCAACAGATAGATGAAAATAGGAAATTAAAAAAAAAAAAAGAAGGACATGATTGCTCCTATGTATGGTGAAGGAGAAAGTTTCTTGTAGATAAGAAGGAGACATAGCCAGAGTCTGGGACCTCTGAGAGACTTCAGAGTGAGCATGATTCTGAACTGTGTGAAGAGAAGGAGGAGAGGGGAGAAAGGAGAACCAAGTATAGCGGCCAGAAATGCTAGAAGGTCCAAAAGAGGACCAGTAACCAAAATGGTTGAAAAATATAGGGAAGGGAGGCTGGGGGAAGGGTAGGTAATCCCCTGGGCTGGAGAAATTTGGGGAGGGAAGGTGAAGTACACTACCCAGGATGGCCTTGGAACTGGTGAGGTCTGAGAGATAAACAGAGAACTTTGCTATCATAGTCCCCTTTGATATGGTAAATAGGCACCTTAGCCCACAGCAAGCATAAGCCCTGGAGGGGTGTCATCAAGGGTGACTCAGGGGTATAGAAGCAGTAGAGAGCACAAACAGCCTGGGCTCTCAGCACTTGCAGAAGCCAAGTGGGTGGAGAGTGGAGGGGAAGGCTACCCAAAAAAGTAAGTGCTGGAAGCTATCTGGTATTTTGTTTTCATGCTTTAAAGTGGAAATATTTATATGTTGACCGCAAAAGAGAGTATATATTCTTTCAAACAAGTGTCTCAACTACATGGAATATCTATTTTTTAAGGTTTATTTTTAGAAAGAAAGGAAACATATTTTTCAAATGCCAGAGTTGGAAAAAAAAAGTATGTTAATCTAATATGACAGAGAGGATAAGAGAGAAGGAAGGGACAAAGGGAGAGGGACCAAATTATTCCAGTTAGCTGGCTCTGTCTTGTGCAACCTTACTTTAACTCTATCCATGGAGGTTTCACATCATGTTCTGGAACCCACAGTTCCATGAGAAGGTATCAAGGCTCTACTGAGAGATGGATGGAAATGCTCCAAGCTTCTTCAGAAATGGTATTCCAGAGCTACCTCCATGAAACCACAGAGAATGGACCATTCTGGAACAAGAGAGGACCTGACCATGTATATTATCTAAAGAGAACCTTGCTAGGTCCTGAAGAAACCCAGGACACATAGCTAACAGTGTATAGCTATTAGCATACCAAACTGCCGACATAACCCTGCCATTTCAGTCACATACTTTCTTGGACTACTAGGTCCTCTTCCCTCTCTCCCTCTCTGGCTCCTCTCATGGCCTGGTTGAGTCTGCTAGTCAGGTTAGGTCTGCTATTTTCTCTCCACAACTCTGGACCCTTCCAGGTGCCTCTGACTGTTCTCTTCCACATATCCACAGTAAAACCTTCTCCTCAGCCAGACCTTGGAGCAGTCATGTCCTCATTTTTTTTTTAAACCTGATACTGAGAGACTAGGACAAAGATTTAGGTAACTGACTATGGCTGCTTGTATTGAGAGTGAAGCAAGCCTTTGCACAGAGAATGTCCACAGTTATTGACAATATCCACTTACCAAGTTTATACATTAATAGCAAATTTAAGCTTTTGAAAACGCACGTCTGCTTTGTTTGGTCTTGTTTTTCTGCACATATCATGTGAGGGGAACCACAAGAACAGAACAGTTAAGAGCATGGGCTTCTAGCCAAGCTGCTTGGAGTAGGATCCAGGCTCTGCCACTGACTACTGTATAATGCTAGGAAGTTAATTACACTTCCTAAGACCCTCAGTAATATGTGTGCCTCTTAAGACGATTGTAAAAATAGAAGAGCCGATTATGAATACAACACTTAGCACAAGCTGTCATGTAGCAAACACTCAACCATTCCAG
>LR749514.1:3696056-3788421 GCA_902729485.2 Mus minutoides
CCCCCCCCCCCCCCGCCGCCCTGCTCCCCTACCTGCCCACTCCCACTTCTTGGCCCTGGCATTCTTCTGTACTGGGGCATAGAAAGTTTGTAAGAACCAGGGGTCTCTCTTTCCAATGATGGCGACCAGGCTATCTTCTGCTACATATGCATCTAGAGACACGAGCTCTGGGGGTACTGGTTAATTCATATTGTTGTTCCACCTAAAGGGTTGTAGACCCCTTCAGCTCCTTGGGTTTGCTGGAGAGATGGCTCAGTGGTTAAGAGCACTGACTGCTCTTCTGAAGGTCCTGAGTTCAAATCCCAGCAACCACATGGTGGCTCAGAATGATCTGTAATGAGATCTGACACTTTCTTCTCCTGTATTGGGGAACAGCTACAGTGTATTTACATGTTATCCTTAATTTTATTTCCGATTAAAATCAGCTACTTTCATTTCCTTTCTCCCTTCTTATCTGTCCTTACCCCTTTCTTGAGGCTGCAAATGCCTTCTGGGATGCCTGACCTCTAGGCATTGTTAACAGCAGAAATGAAAAGGAAATCACTACCTTGATCCTTAGGCACTGAGATTCTAAAGCAGGCTTTATATCCCTCTATTCTAGGAGGAGTGTCCACTCTTTTCTCTCCAGCTCCAGAGGTAAGAATCCCTTTCCCAGGAGAAGTGGGGGTGAAGGGGACATACAGCAAACGGAGAGTCTGTTTTCAGGCTATGCATTGCCCTTCGGATATGGACACATTGGATGTTTGGAAGACAGGATGTGTCCCTGGAGGGCTGTTGCAGTATTCTGACATTTAAGTGCCTGTGCCAGGGAACTACAGGAATCCTTTAAGTGTCTCAAGGACATTTTGGGTCAAGTACTCAGGACCACAGCAGCATGAGAACACAGCAAGAGATTACAGCCAGGCTAGGATGAGATAGAAAGCAAACACCAAAAGAGAAAGCCAGAAGGGTGGAGACACATCACCCGTGTGAGCCTGTATGTTCTGAACTGATGGAATGCATTTTAGCTGCTAGGCAGGATGAAAACTTGAGGCAAACATTAAGTTTCATTTAAAAAAATAATATAGTGGTGCAGTTGTAATTCTGAAGTTTTAGTCTGAGCATGTGACCTGCAAGATTCCTTCCAGCTGTGGAGGAAATGCTGAACAGATTCCTCCACCTGTGCTGAATAAGTGCTTCAGTGATTTGGGTGTTGGTAGGGCTGGCAAGTTGATGGCTAGGTAAAGCCCTGCTATAGTGAGAAGCAGGACCACAAAAGAGCAAGAAGTGGCTGAGGATGCAGATGTTTTTATGAAAGATGATAGGTAGATAGATAGATAGATAGATAGATAGATAGATAGATAGATAAGATAGATAGACAGATAAGATAGATAGACAGATAGATAAATTACAAGGACATGTTTGGCCATTTCTTATTCCTTTAAGTTAAAGATCATCGGACAGGACCTCATGCCTGGTGTACCTTTCATCCTACCCTCTCTCTCTCTAGCTCTTTCTCTTTCCTTTTTTCTCAGAATAAAGGGATGCTATGTTCATTTTCTTGGGCCCTAGGTACAAGCTCTACACTGAGCCCTTGCTGAGTGAGCCCAGCAACCTGAGATGCTTTGGAAGTCTGTGGTACACAGCTCACATTCATCACCAGGCCTCACCATGCAACTCGCTAATGCTGATCAGAACTCACTGTAAACCAGACACTGTCACCAGCATGACACACACATATATCAACCTCTCCTCATCCCTGCAACATGGGTATTAATGAGAGTTCCTTTTCCAAGGAAAGGAATGTATCCCAAAGGGTTCAAGGTCACTCACATAACTAGCTTGGAAAGTGGACTACAAAACAGGAATTCTGAGTGAAGCCCTACTATTTGCCACCAACAATCCAGCTCTCACCTAGGCCTATCACTTCGTTTACTTATCTGATCACTAATTCAGCAAACCCTACCCTCCTGTGTGCCAGACACTGTTCCTCAGAAGAGAGCTAGGTTTTGCCTGTGTTATTGAGAGTCTTTGCCATGGGAGGACCTGATGTCTAATATCACCTGTAGCCCCTAGAACATATCTTAGCCACATTAACCTCAGCTGTGTAATGGAGCAGTCTAAGTATCTTTGAAGGCATTCTAATGCAGAATAAGAAATTACAGTTTAGTGGCTGCAAAATAGGTCCTCCCATTGGGATATTTGCTGTTGGTGTTTGTTTGTGCTTGTTTTTATTTGTTTGTTTGGTTTTTTATTTGTTATGTATCTAAGACAGAGTTTCTCTTTGTAGTCTTGGTTGTCCTGGAACTCATTCTGTAGAACGAGCTGTCCCAGAACTCAGAAACCTGCCTGCCTCTGCCTCCCAAGGGCTGGGATTTAAAGTATTTGCCACCACCACCCAGCTAAACATCTACATTTTACAATCTCTACAATGACCTCTCTGACAGAAGAGGGAACCAGAGCTGGTCCTTGATGATGCCAGGGACAAGAGTGAGAATAAATATAACTCAGCAGGCTCCTTCAAGAATAGCATGCATTCTTACAGGGAAAAGTTGTGACAGAGCCATGTATGACCCCTTCCTTAACTGTTAAGGTTCCCTTGAAATGTCTGTGTGGATACAGCCAACCTACTAGGAATGTGTTGCATGCCTACCTCCCTCTGCCAGGTACCCCCCGCCTCTGGCAGAAGAGGGCTGTGAATTACTGAAGAACATGCTGAGAGTGTCCTACTTGTTGGCAGAAGTCTCATAAATCATTCCTTCCCTAGACCTGATATCTCTTTTAAGGGGAGTAATGCCAGCTCAAAGGGCACCCTCACGCTCTGAAATCTGTATAAAGTATTGTCTGGCTTTAGAGCTACGCAGAGCAAACTCCTGGTTGGGAGAAATAGGAGAGAAACTAGCATAAGGGACCACAAAACAACCTCTGAAACAACACTCACAACAATAGTGACTAGGGCTAATGACTCTTTTCTAGCATTCTTCATCATAAGCCAACATGGGATTTGCCTGGATTTTAAAGCACCCTCCTCACTTGAATGTAGATCCCTAATGACAGGGGTGTGACCTCTGTCTATGGTAAACCAAGTGGCTCAAGTGAGTAGAACCAGGTATCAAGTAGTTGCTAACTAAATATTTCTTGAGTTAATTAAATAAGACTCTTGCTATGTGCAGTCAACCCACATTTAATTCTTTTGATAACTCTAATGAAGAGACATTATGGATGCCACTTAAAAATGAAGTTTAAATGGGTTACACTATTCTTCCAACTTATTTCCTAGCAAAGTATCTATTCAGCCTGCCACCTAAACTATGTACTTTCTGACAACCTCATGATCTAGTGGGATAAAGGAAAAAGTTATAAAGCAGAGGAGGATGGGTGAGATGACTCAGGAGTTAAAGGTACAAGAAGGGGCCTAGATTATGGAAAAGTTTAGACTCATGTGGATCTCTGCTAAAGATTAAATTATTAGTGCATATGACTTATATTCAAATGCCTACAAGTGCAGTCAACAACCACTGAGTGAAAACTGAATAAGGTACCCAGCCCTTATGTTCCCCAAAGATGACAGAGATGCATCTCCTAGTGACAGCAAGAAGGTCTTGTAGGATATCAAGTGCACTTTTCCAGGAGAGACTTTCTGAATTACTCTGATAGCTATTCTTGGTTATCAACTTGACTATATCTGTAATGAACTAAATCCCAAGCAGCTGGCTACACCTGTGAGGGACTTTTCTGGATGAAATCCTATGAAGTTGAAAGACCCATCCTGATTATGGGATGGACCACCCGGGTGGGGCACTCTCTGGATCGTCCATCCTTTCATTTTAGCTCCAAACTTTGTCTCTGCACTTCCTTCCATGTATATTTTATTCCCTATTCTAGGGAGGAAAGAAGTATCCACATGTTGGTCTTTCTTGATTTTCTTGTGTTTTGGAAATTGTATCTTGGGTATTCTAGGTTTCTGGGCTAACATCCACTTATCAGTGAGTGCATATCAAGTGACTTCTTTTGTGATTGGGTTACCTCACTCAGGATGATATCCTTCAGATACATCTATTTGTTCAAGAATTTCATAAATTCATTGTTTTTAATAGCATATGCCAGCAGGATACTGTTGAAATGACCCTGATATTGATGTCTCCTGTGAGGCTTTGACAGTCCCTGACAAATACAGAAGTGGATGCTCACAACCATCTATAGGGCAGAACACAGGGTCCCTAATGTAGGAGCTAGAGAGGGTACCCAAGAGCTGTAGGGGTCTGCAACCCTATAGATGGAACAACAATATGAACTAATCAGAACCCCCAGAGCACATGTCTCTAGCTGTATATGTATTAGAAGATGGCCTAGTTGGCCATTATTGGGAAGAAAGGCCCTTGGTCTACTAATGTTTATATGCCCCAGTACAGGGGAATGCCAGGGCCAAGTAGTGGGAGTGGGTGGGTAGGGGAGCAGGGTGGGGGGAGGGTATAGGCAACTTATGGGTTTGCTCTTGAAATGTAAATGAAGAAAATATCTAATAAAAAAATGTGAAAAAAAAAGAAAGACCCATCTTAAATCCAGATCTTTGGAGATGGGAAAATCCACCTTAAATCTGGGTCACACCTTCTACTGGCATATTATTTAAAGGACATGGAAGAAGGAAGTGCTTGTTCTTTGTCTACTTGCCCTCAATCTGGCAAGTACCTTCTTTTACCAGCATTAGCGCCTATTTCTTCAGGATTTGACGTTTACTGAAGAGTAACTGAGACATCAGTCCTGTGGACTTAACCACTAGTGTATTACTAGTTTTTCCATCAGGAGATAGCCATTGTTGGAACAGTTGGGCCATAACAAGCAAGCCACTCTAATATGCCTCATATTCTCTCTCTCTCTCTCTCTCTCTCTCTCTCTCTCTCTATATATATATATATATATATATATATATATACACACACACACACACACACACACACATACACACACACACCACACATATGATGTCTCTGATGTTCTTTTCTGTTAAATGTAATTTTGGTATCACCAAACTTAATTGGCATCCAGAAGGTCACTTGAGTGACTATGGTAACAGAAGGGACTCTCTGTAGAAGAGAGCTGATCTGGTTCCCAGACTGTGGCAAGTCAGAATGCTTACCCAGTTCAAGTGTAGATGTCTTTTATTCATAAACAGGCACATCCAGAATGTGTGAGAGAAGAAATGGGCAACAAGTACCAAAATCTGGCCGGGAAAGAGGAGCACCAAGGACTGGCCAGGAAAGAGGAGCACCAAGGACTGGCCGGGAAAGAGGAGCACCAAGGACTGGCCAGGAAAGAGGAGCACCAAGGACTGGCCGGGAAAGAGGAGCACCAAGGACTGGCCAGGAAAGAGGAGCACCAAGGACTGGCCAGGAAAGAGGAGCACCAAGGACTGGCCAGGAAAGAGGAGTACCAAGGACTGGCCAGGAAAGAGGAGCACCAAGGACTGGCCAGGAAAGAGGAGCACCAAGGACTGGCCAGGAAAGAGGAGCACCAAGGACTGGCCAGGAAAGAGGAGTACCAAGGACTGTCCTCTATGACCAGAGCTGGCATCCATGAGGCTTCAGGCCTAAAGCTGGCTATTAACTGACCATTACCTTCAAATGAAGTGCTTGTTTACAGATTTAACAAGTAACTGGTGATGTGCATCTGGCCAACTTAAAAAAACAAAAACAAAAACAAAAAAAACCATGAAAAAAAAAAAAACAGGGTAAGATCTGAAAGATCAGCTCAGTCAAGTTGAACCTTAGATATAAGATTAACAGGTACTTTGCTTTTCTGATACATTTCTGAGTGTTGCTGTTACTGTTATTTTAACAGCTGTGCTGTCCCCTGTGGTAACAAAGCACCCACAATTGGGGTTTTCCTTTAGGGTGACCACAAATCCTTACTAGGTCCCAGAAACACATGTGACTTCTTTAATCAATTTACACTTAAATTTGAACAGTCACACTTGTATAGTGGTAACTGCATTTACAGGACTCTTTAATAGTCAGATAGTTGCTAGAAGGGTCAACTTTCCTAATAAATCTGATGATTTGATCAACCCAAGTAAAATTTAGTCTAAATACCTAAAGTATTGCTTATCTTAGATAAACCTCAAAGAAATGTACCAGTTCACTGCCTGATAAATGATAAAATATAAACCAGTTTATTAAAAAAATGAGTTATTTATGCACATGGACTACATCATTATTATTAACACATTTATTTAATTCAACCATGTATCCTGGACACCATATGAGGCAATGGCAAGGTTGTGTATCTGCATGTTATACCTGAGACAGTCAAAGAATGCTATGTTAGAACATCGCGCAGGTCATCTAACCCTGACAAGGGATTAAGGCAAGAGTTTCCCAAAATCATGACCTTTGAACTGGTTCCTGCAAAAGAGTAGTCAGTTAAATGGTTAGAATTTCAGGCAAGAGTTTCTCAGAAGAGCAATTAGAGAAAGAACAAAAGTGCCAGACGAGCATAGGGATTGACAAGCAACTGTGCCTAACAATGTTATTAAGTAGGGGTGTGGGAGGTAAGGGGTGGAGAAGGAATGAATCATGGGGTTGGCTACCAAGGCATAGGTCACACTGCCAAATGCACCAAACAACTAATTTTAATTTGCTAGTGACCCGAGAAGCTACACATGTGGTAACAGAGACTGTTTAAGTAAGGTCGTTCTATACACAAAGAGAATTGTTCTGTATTTGCGAGGAATCATGAAAGTCCATGCCAAGACATGGTAAGAGGTAAGGAGGTTTCGTCTGCGGGTTGAGACCTAGAAAAGACATTGTTTCCTTTGAAATTCAAGTGAGAGGCAGCAAAAGCCTGAATTAAGTTATGGTGTGAAATTTTAAAAAAATAATGATTTCAAAATTTTATTGAATAAATCAATATAATGTAAAAGAGAAGGGAGATTATTAGAGGATAGAGAAAATAGTAACAGTCTGAATATGATGAAAGCGCATCATACCTGTGGATAAGTTTACAGGATGAATCCAATGTTAATATTATTTAATAGCAAATATTACTGGTGTCAATGACTGCTCAAGTGTGGGTGACATGTGAAGAAAAGATTCAGAGACAAACCCTGAGTTCTAACAAGACTGACTTTGGTAAATAGACAAAGAAGTTACAGAGGGAATGACAGATGGAGAGGCTCTGGAGGATTTGGAACTGGAAATCTGGATTCCTCGAAAACTGCACAAGCCCATCTCAGGAGAGAGACTTAATCTTGGGAGGTGCATGTGGTGTTCATCAGCATAAGACAGCATTTGAACCAATGATGTTGAAAATGGATCTGGAGGAAAACAGGAGGGGAACAGGAAAGTTAGATGAAGTAGATCATCAAGAATCGTTCATGGGGCATGGAGACATGTTCAAAGAGGAAAGAGACTCAAGAAATGATTGATTTGTAAGAAACTGTTACCCAAGGGAGTCTCCAGTGAAACTAGAAGCTCCAGTTGTTTTGAATTCATTCCCATTGGCCTTGTACAAGATACCACTACCTGAAGCTGCCTCACAGGTTAGACAGTTACCCCAGAGAATGCTTTGTCCTCTATCCACTGGTGGAGAAAATTTGCTTTTCTCTCTCTTTCTTGGTCCTCTAGGAAAGTCATTCCTTAACTGTCTTCCCCATTTGCTACGAAAAAGATATCTTTCCTACCTTAATAAAAACAGCCAAATTAACTACTTCTGGGAGAAAGTTCTAATAAGACAGGCATCATAAAATGTAATCAGTAACTTTTCCCTAGCTTCATAAAACCCGTGGCATCCATGTTTTCCAAAAATCAATAACAACACTGTCATTCATCAGCACCTTGGACTCTGATACCCTGTCAGCCGTCCATCTGATAGGCCTCTCTAACATTATCTACATAGACCTGGATCTATCTGATCAGCACCTTAGCCTCTGATACCCTGCCAGCCCTCCATCTGATCAGCACCTTAGCCTCTGATACCCTGCCAGCCCTCCATCTGATAGGCCTCTCTAATATTATCTACATAGACCTGGATCTAGAAACCAGGGAAAATGGTCTTTGTCAGTGAGAGACTCCATCTTCCTTGATCTCTTAGTTTTACTTGCCCCAACAGCTCTTCCTCTAAGAAGTTGCCTTTTTAAAGAGCCAACAATGAGCCCTTGTTCATGAATGGAGGAGATGACAAGGCAGGAGAGATGACTGCCACCAAGTCTAACCACCTGAGTTAGATCCCATGGTGAAAGGAGAGAACTGAATCCTGAGAGCTATCCTCTGACTGACACACACACACACACTGTGGCTTGAATACAAGCATGTGCGTGCACACGCGTGCACACACACACACACACACACACACACACACACACACACACACACACATACACAGGAAATCAATACATTTTTTAAAGGAGAAGATGGAGAACAGCCAATAAAGAAGAAAGTTCTCAAATGATAAGGGCTGAGATGCATCCACTGGATCTGACATTTAGAAGATAATGTTAACTTTCTCAGAAGCATTTTTAGTGAAATTGACAAGTAGAACAGAAATTGGAGGGCAAGGAACATGCCGCAGAAATAGAATTATTGAGAGTAGAGAACCCAGAAAGAGAATCACTCAATCTTACACAATAGTCTTTATGAGTCTGAGTTACCTCACTCAGTATAGTGCTTGCCAGTACCATCCATTTACCTGCAAATTTTAGAATTCCATTTCTCTCTGCAGCTGAATAAAATTCGATTGTGTATGTATAACTACATTTTCATTATCTGTTCATTAGTTGATGGACATCAAAGCTGTGTATCTATCATAGCTATTTCTAATAGAACAGCAATGAATATGGCTATATCTGTAGTAAGATGTACCCTCCTTTGTGTATGTGCTCAGGAGTGAAATAGCTAGTTACATGGTGCATATATTTCTAGTTTTACTTAAAATTAGCCATACTGCTTTCCATAATAAGTATAATAGTTCACACACTGGTTTTATTAATCTTAGCCATTCTGACTGAGGTAAGGTGAAATCTCATGTAGTTTGAGTGTGCATTTCCATGGTGGATTAGGATGACAAACACCTTTAAAGATATTTCCTACAATTTATATGTCTTCTTTTGAGAAACTTTCTCTTCTGTTCCATATCCTTTTTAATAGTTGAGTTGTTCTGTATTATTGGTGTCTAGTTCTGTTTAATTCTTGGCATGTTCTAGGTACTAATTCTCTGTCAGATGTATAGCTGGCAAAGATTTTGTCCCTATACTGTGGGCAAATGTCACACATTCTTATTCATAGATGGACCCTAGCTTTGAATCTTTGTATTTGTGTGCTTAAGTAGGGACACATAGTTAATCCAGGAGACTAAAAAGGAGTCACTGGTAGAGACAGGGAAGAAGGATCTTAAAAGAAAAAGGATAAAAGAATACAGGTGATATGCAGAAGAGAGATAGAATAATGAGAAGAGAGGTTTATGTGGGGAGAGGGATAGATGTAGGACAGAAGAACTAGGAAGGGAAATCTAACAGGATGTTTGAAAAGCCATATGAAAACATACCATTATATAGGCTAAATGTGTGTGTGTGTGTGTGTGTGTGTGTGTGTGTGTACACTCATTCATCTATACATATATATGAGTCAAGTTGGAATTATCCTACATAGATGATAATGGTCATCCCCAAAGCAATAGATTGCTGAATGCAAAGCCAAGTGCTAAGTATAGGTTGCCTTGACTTGTTGGTCATGGATGTCCTAGACCTGTTTCATTTATACTTGATTTCCCTGCCAGAATTTGATGATAAGATCCTATTGATGAAGACAGCACACATTCTGGTCACAGAACTTAGAAACACCAAGTTGATATTGAGTACAAAATTTTCTCCATAATAATTGGTCTTAAAAATATGGGAGGATTCTATGAAGGCTGTTGGCAAAAAGATCACCAATGGTCTTACTAAACTGTGAACCTGTGAGCTATAATATTGTCCACTGTAGTAAGATAGTCCTAAAAATGCAGCAGTGACACATATGTTGTGGCACAATGGCTTTCTAGTTGGATTAAAAGCCTACTCCTCATGAGAAAACACATGCCTGGTACTATAAATCTGCCCAAGAACCATGGTTGGGTAGTTCACAGCCCTCAGGGCAAACTTACTACCATTACTTTACTAAGTGGATATAGTATTAAACTGCCTTCTCAATCGGTATCTCTATACTCATAGATTATTGCAGCTCTCAAACCTCATCAGAGAGGTTTCATGAGGAATGAATGACAATTAGCACAGAAACTCACAACTAGTCAAAATACAGAGAGGAAGTGTCTACAGAATGCTCATGCCCAAATGCTATGCCCGTATCAAGTGTCCCTGCCAAGTTTCCATGGACCATGTTGGAAGAGTGTCAGTAGGAATAATCTAAGGGTCAGAGTTCAAGGAGGATTGGAGTGTAGCAGTTCTGGACACAGCAGCACCTCTCTTTTCATGAACTCATAGCAGCATTGGTTGCTGCTGCGGACAGCTGATAGCTTCTGGAGTGGGGAGAGTCTCTTTCCTTTAAGGATATATAGAGTTCCCCTTGGTCAACTAACATTCTCCAGTGGATGACACTAACCTCATGAATATATAAGCAGCATAAACTAGACTCAAGGAGTTATTTTTTAATGCAATACAGGAAATTGAGGAAGTATGGTAGAATAGATCAGGGAGGAGCTTATGGTAGAATTTGGGGTGAATATGAGCAAAATGTATTGTACTCATATTTCAATTTTTCAAAGAATCAACAAAAGTATATTTTAAAATATATTTTCTTGAATAATGAGTTAAAATATGTTAAGAAAGTAAGAGGCAGAGAGCTTTAATTTCTTAGAAATCTTTCTTCTTTGTTTCCTTCATCTTTTGGAAAATAACATATATAAGAAAAGGAGAGAGATGGCATCTTGTTGATAATTCATCTGGCTTGGATCCAGATTGGCTTCAAACTCAACAGAAACAATCTGGCTCTCTTTCCATGTGCTGTGATTAAACGTGTATACCACCATAGCTGCCTATGTTTTGTTTTATAATAAAAACATACAAAAATTAAAAATATTCATGAGGATAATATGTTTTAATGAACAAACCTTTAGCAAAAGGATGACTGAAAAAAACAGAGAGCCCCTGGCTGAAATCACTTTTAGAGAGATACCTGAAATCAGAGTGCTCAGGTAGAAGACATGTCTTTTTTTAAGATCTCTCTCTCTCTCTCTCTCTCTCTCTCTCTCTCTCTCTCTCTCTCCTCAACCCCACAGTTTTTGAGACAGGATTTGTCAATATAGCCCTGGCTGTTTTGGAACTCACTCTGTAGTCCAGGTTGTCCTTGAACTTGCAGAGATATACCTGCCTCTGCCTCCAAGTGCTTCAATTAAAGGCATGCTCCACCACTGCACAGCTAGAAGAGAGGTCTAATGAGGAATTAATAAAAGACAGAGAGAGTTGTAGGCCAGGAAGCTCCAGCAGATGAATGAGAAGAAGGTTACTAGTAGGAGGAAACATTGGACTTGTAACACAAGAACCACATTGGTTTTGTATGCTGGAAAAGAAAAGGTGGACATCACTGAACTTATGGGTTTGTTTATATGGTAGAGAGGAACTAAAGCTTTTCACTTGATGAACTTGTAAAGCAGGGGATTACACAGTGAGGAACCATGCTCTGCAGAGCTTAAAGTCACAGACTCATCAGAAGGTTCTAAAAGGCAACACTTCAATATCGATTTGGTTGTATACATGGGAGTGGTCCTCTAGTGATAGCTGGCCCCTTATTACTGATGCCCCATACAATACACTATCACCTCCTGAGGGTCTGAGCTAGAGTCACAAAGTTAAGCTGTTTCTTCAGGCCTGAGCCAAGATGCTAAATAAATGCTAATTGCGCTGTAAAGGCACTAATTCATACAGTGAAAGGTATAGCAATAGTAACCACAATTCCAAGATGATGGGACAATCATTTTGTGTCTGAGAAAAGAATGCTGCAACTTGACTTTGCTCCTTGATGTTGGAATCTGTCAAAAACCAAGCTAGTGTTTTATCCATGTGGTTGCTGCTGTTACCTGCATCACTGTAAGACCAGGAATAGCAAGACACTTCAGAGGTTTCATAAGTGAGTTATGAACATATCAGCATTTATTAAAATTAACATAGAACACCATAAAATGGGGTTCAAGTGGGTGGACATCTCTTCTTTCATAAGAGCAAATGATTAATACTTAGCGTGCAGTTATGCATTCTTGGTGTTCAGAACACTTATGTTTGGCTTTTGTTGTTTCACAAATATAACAGCAATTGTAAAGATGAGGAAGAAAATTCACAGGCTCCATCTTCTCAGTTCACCTTGCTCTCTATTAGATCTCATAAGTTACTGTTTGTGGATCAGTGAGTGTGAATAGTCACATAACTGGAGTATAAGTAAAATCATTTCCCTTTCTACTGACTGCTAGTCATTTACAGAACACTATATACTCTCTGTATTTTTATTTAAAATAATTCTTCAAATAAATGAAGAATAATTTATTTAGCCATCCCTATGCTGCTGAGTCCTACTTTTGAACTGATTAAAAATCATTCTGTACAGAGAATTTCTTCATGCTTTTAAGTTATTTTCTTATGAAAATTTTTTTTTGCATCAGGTTACTGAGTTAAGAAGGCTCTTCTTTGTGTTGTGTGTGCATGTGTGTGTGTGTGTGTGTGTGTGTGTGTGTGTGTGAGCTGTGTGAATGCAAGTCCTTGTATGTGCACACATGTAGATAATGTGCCCGGAGCTGTATGAATACCTGTAGGGACCACAGGACAGCTTTGTTGTCATTACTTCACAGAGTTCCTCCATTTTGTCTTTTGAGGCGGGGTCTCTCTCATCAGAAGTAGCCAAGTGGCCTAGTCTGAATGTCAGGTGAGCTCCAGGGAGCTACCTGTCTTCTTCTCCTGACCACTGCTAGCTTTAAATATGAATGCTGGAAATGAAACTCAGGGCCTCATGTTTATTCTTCAAACATTTTACCAACTGAATTATCTCCTCAACTCCCTGTGGACATTTTCCAACAACATAGCATAACTATTTATTCCAGATTAGACGTGGATGCTGTGGGAATTAGCTGAAATAGAGAAAAGGAAAGGGAGGTGACCATTGGAATGTTGCTCTTTATATTTCAAATTCAATAGAGTTCAGAGTAGGAATGGTAACATTGGTAATGCCATAAAAGCCATAAATGTCTCTACACTCTGAAAGCAGTTTAAAGGCTTTTCCATATTTCACTTCTGCAGACTGTCCTCATATTCTCTGTTCCCTACTATTTGTTGGTCACTGCTCATCAGGAAGCCTATACACGCTAAGATGCCTAGACCACACTATGTTGGGCTAAATGAACAAGCAGCTGGCAGGGAAGAGGGGGAGCGGCTAAGCAAATTGTCTGCCTTTGAACAATAAAGAAACGGGGAGACCAGAATGTAACCTCAACCCTTGTATCTATTCTTTGACAATACTGCCAAGTCAGCAGGGTTTAATGCCTAATAATCAAAGCTAGTCCACAAAGCTCATGGATGCCTTTCCAAACCTTAGAGAAACTGTTTCATGTTGAACTTCTGAAGTTGGAGCTTCTTATGTTGGCTTAGTTTTGTTGTCATTTCTCTGAGCATGATTTCAAGCACAGAGAGACATAGCAATGCCATACACAGGACCTGAAAACTGTAAGCAACTGACAAGCGTGAGATCATCTGTGAAGGATTACATACCTTACCCAACCTCAACATGCACACCAGTATATACAGCCTCCACTAACAGAAACTACCTGCTGTGTTTTCCCATTTGAAGTCTCCAGAGAATATTTCAAGTAGACAGCTCCATTGTGAATGCTCCCAGACTTTTGAATGTTACAACTTGGATATAGACCAGCCCAGGGAAATGCACAACTTGTCCTTCCCCAATCTCATGGATTCCTCAACTGGAGCTGTGCTTCTCCCTACAGCAGCCCTGAAATAACACAATGGCCCACATTTCCCATAGATTAAATGCTGAGTGTGTCATACTGCACTTATTTCCTGCTTCCCAGGTCTTGAAAATCCTAGCTGTAGCCCTTAAGGTAAGTTTTAAAATTGCTTGTTTTAAAGTCTCTTGTCTTTAATTTTTAATAGCATATTCAGAATATTTGGTTTTAAATATTTTAAAATATTTTAATAGTTAGTTGAATCAACTATTTTGTATTACTTGAAAAACCAACAAAGATGTGGGATGTGGCTCGGTAGAAGAACATCCCCCAGGTATTAGTGAGGTTTTAAATATTAACCATACTCTCACACTACCACCACCACCATCCCCATCACCACCACCACCACCACCATCACCATCACCACCACCACCAAAAGCCTACTGACTTGTGGGACATTCAACGTTGCATTGTAAACTTTCCAAAGGGGAAAAATATCCCAAAGTGGTAACAATAATGGGAATCAAAACAAGACATTCTAACTGCGTTTGTGTCAAACAAACCCTTCTAAAGTGATTCTTTGCTCCCATGAGTCACACGGGACTCATGTGACTCATGGGACACACATATATCTCTTTATAATAAACTGTCCTTTCATCTAAGTCCCTTTACCTCTGGCTTGTCACATTTGTATGGACTATAGTTACATACTAAGTGGCAGAGTGCTCATTTAGAATATGTGGGGCCCTGGATCCTATCTGAAGTCCTGCCAAACATTTTCAATAAAAAAAGATGCTACCTAAATGCAAGTTGTAACAGTCTCTAGAGTCATTGTCAGTATCTTCCATGTGGATGCGTTTGTGAATAAAATTTCCATGGCTTTATCTTGTTAATCACTCTTTGTCATTCTGCTTTGCAGAGCCTCACATAATAAATATTACAAGTTTGATGAAAAGTTGTCTTAGTTAGGGTTTCTCTTGCTGTGAAGAGACACTATGATCATGGCAATTCTTAACGTTTATTAGGAGACAGGTTTACCATTCAGAGATGTATTCCATTGTCATCATGACAGGAAGCACAGTGGAATGCAGACAGACATGGTGCTGGAGAAGTAGCTCAGAGTTCTGCATCTGTATCCACAGGCAGCAGGAAGAGTGACACTGGGCCTGGCTTGAGCATCTGAAACCTCAAAGCCCACCCCCAGTGACATACTTCATCTGCAAGATCACACCTACTCCAGCAAGGCCACACCATTTAATAGTGTCACTCCCTATGAGACCATGGGGGACATTTGCATTAAAACCACCACAAAAGTTGTATTATTTCTTCCCCTCATTGGACTTAATTTCATAACCAGATGTGATGCTTGGAAAGAAAACACCACAAGCATCTGTCACCAAATACATCCTTGAGCAGGGCTGCTCCAAAGGCACAAGATGCAGTAGAAAGGCTAACCATAGTCGAATAACCACCTCCTGGAAATCTCACTTGTTAATAGGCAGCCAACCAGGATAACATACATGCACACAAATTGTGTGTGTGTGTGTGTGTGTGTGTGTGTGTGTGTGTGTGTGTGTGTGTAGACATGATGTCTCAGACCTTGGACTTAAATTTTCCCTGCCTCACCTTCTGAATAACCGGTCTTACAGACCGGCACTACTATGTCTGGCTAAGATGCTGTTTCTATCTTGACATGAATATTAGTGGCAAATATGATGAAAGACAGATGTATGCTAAATAGACTGGAAAGAAAAGATAAAATTGAATCCATTGTAGTATTTTGAACTTTTAAATAATGTTCTTTTAGGTATACGGGAGCCTAAAGTTGCATCCTCCTCCTCCTCCATTACCACCTCCACCACCACCACCATCATCAATCTCATGGATGTCTACTGACTCTCCCAGTATCATAACAAAACATGTGCAAAGTTCCTTTGTACCCCATCATCTTTACTATTGAGTTTGGTATAACTTGATCACTTCATCTCTTTTGCTTCAGCAAAGCATTTCCGCAATATCTATTAAATTTGTACTATAAGAACACATTGGGAAATAAAATGATATTTTTAATTTGGGTCGTGCTTATGTATACACTTCTTCTATCATATTCATAATGCTTTGAAGCATCAGATGCTATGAAAATATGTCAATGTAAAGGGACCAGAAAATGATGTTAAAATCAGACTGGACTTACTGAGACTGTCTGCATCTTAACTGAAAGCGTGAAAAGCAGTTCCTTACTCATAAGATCTCTGTTTTTGAATTTTTAAATTAACGTCCGTTTCTCTGCCCTGGAACTCATGGTGAGTCGAGTCCTGGGAAAATATGGTCCATTGCACCTTTCCTAACGTCCACCTTCTCTATCACATCATACATGTGTATATTGCTATGTCTGCATTATATAACTGCATATTACTTGAGTAAATGGATTTGGTGCTAAATATAACTATTTGAATATTGGTAGGAAAAGTGGCCCCAGGTGTTAAACTTTTCTGCCCTGAGACATTCTTCAGTGTTTCTTCAAACTACTTCTGTGCCATGTGCACTGGTGGGGAGGAAAGGCCCAGGAGTCCTCTCAGTATAATTTATTACAGTTATGTAGCACCTATCACCTTGCTACTTTATCTAGGGCAGTGATTCCCAAGGTGTGTTTCATAATATGCCAGAGTTTCTCCACAGAGCCATAACTACTTAAAATAATCTCAAAATAAAATTAATTTCATCCTTCATCATTCTTTAAAAATAAACATAGTTCCATGGAAGAACAGCATTGCTAACAAATAAATACAACACTCAGCTTGTAGGTCTCCAGAGGCATTGATCACCAGACTGTTTGTTTCCCCAAACTAGTTATTGACATTTAATTTTTTTCTTTTATGTGAAATATGTATCTTACGATGAAATGATACATGGAAAATTGCTCACAGAAACTACAGTGGAATGGAGTCATCATGATATAAAACTGCAAGATTCAGATCCAGCATTTAATTCTTGTCAACATGGTTAAGAAAAAAATTCATTTCCATATGCATTTTACCTCTTGATTGCATCAAGATTAGCAGTATCCATGGGAATACCAGGTGCAAGCAATCCAATATATCCTGAAATGTGTACAACTTTCCCGGTTCAAAACGGAGGTGGGCCAACCATAGTGAAGTACCTAAGAAGAAACTTAAATACCTTTACAGAAAACTACCATCCTTCCTCAGATACCCCCTTCTTTCCAGCAAGTATAGATACTAAGTCTGATGCCCTAGAATATGAGAAAGCACAATTCTGGAATTCCTAATGGTGTGAGCTGTCATCCCAGCACAATCTCTGTGTACCCTCAATAATTAATGTGTCTGGGCCTCTTCTCTCATTGAATGATGGAAGGGCTAAGCTCTTAGAACAGTTATGTGAATTGAATGAGGGGCTGTGTAAAGCTCAATGTACACTCTGCTCTATCATAAAATAATGTAAATCATTTTAATCTTTCCATTTCAATTCTCACCATTAAAAGTACCAAAACAATGGCATTGTTCTGAATATGTTTTAAGATAATCATTCATTTTGCAATTCACATTATTATAGTCATTAGAAAATGAATTATTTTAGTGAGAGGTACAGGATGCTTATGTTATTATCAGGACTGTGAATATCAGGTAAGTGATATTAGATGCCACCTCCATGAGGCAGATAACCAGAAGCCTTTTGAGATATATCAGCAGAGACTTGATATTTGCCAGGCACCAAGTGTTGGTGTCTATGAAAATTCATAAATTAAAGCACTATCCCCCAATAACATATTAGGTGAATTTTATGAAAATATTTTGGCCATGAAGATGATGTTCCCAAGATGGGGAAGGAAGAAAAAACTACAATATATTCTCTCAATCATATAAGTCCATGACCAGAAGGCAGAAGTCTATAAACCAGGAGGCAGATATTCACCAAACACTAGAACTTCTAGTGTCTTAGCCTTAGGCTTGTTAAGCATAGGACTAATGAAAAATAAATCTGTTGAAGCCACTTTGCATTTTCGTTATCGTACACTGAACCAACTGAGACAGAGCAGTGTAAAAGTTCTGATGATTCACAATGTTATATAACATATTATATATTTACAAAATACATACATGTGTGTCAAAATACTAACATATATAAAATATAATATATAAAGGTACCTACTTCTATCAGTAATTCAGAACAGGTTAGGGCAGACTGGTAAGTAAACAATCATGGTGCACAGTAAATGTTCTCTCTACATTTGCATTCTGCCTTGAGCTCCCTTCCATCCTTGCTACTGTAGAGACAAGTGGAGTCATCCACAGGACTGGCCAGATGATGGATCTAGGTCCCCACTAGGCAGGTTTGAAAGTTAAAAGGCCTTGCACTTGAGTAGGTGTCCTTCCACTTCACATTCAGGAATTGGTAAGCTGAGCCAAGACCTTGTTGTTGGATCGCCCCCTCTTCTCTGCTTGACATTAGTGGTTATTACTTCCAGCCACAGCGCCATATGGCAAATGGCACATACTTAAGATTTAGGACCAAAAGGCAGTAGGAAGCACCATTAAGACCATGCACACCCCATTTCAACTCCACTAGATTTCTACATTGCGATGTGCTAGGAACTGGAACATTCAATCCGAAAGCAATACTCTCTCCTCATTTATCTTTTGACATCTTCCCCAAAATCCCTCCATGAAGGAGAAATTATGAGACATGGCACAGATCAGAAAAGATCACAGACATTTTGTTTGAAAATATATTTAGCAAATGCACAAATATAATCAGTGAGGTCATAAAATTTTCTATCCTGAAAATAATTCTGCAAAAAAAGAAATTGCCCTTCATACCTCCTTGATTTGGCTCAAAGCACGTAAGAACTTCGGTTTGGGAATCTAAAAGAAAACCCAGATTTCTGTATCTGAATCAAGAAAAAGACATGAGTTGGTCAAAAATGTAGCTTTATATTTCTCTCTATGTTCTTCAAAACAGGGAACATACACTGAAGCCAAAAGTCATGACTTTATGTTGTGTTCTCCTCCCATTGTCACATTTAAATTTTCCATAATTATTCTGCAGTAACTGCACTGGGATCAAAGTGTC
This sequence comes from Mus minutoides, assembly GCA_902729485.2. Taxonomy (NCBI): domain Eukaryota; kingdom Metazoa; phylum Chordata; class Mammalia; order Rodentia; family Muridae; genus Mus; species Mus minutoides. The sequence continues at coordinate 3,715,056 of LR749514.1, forward strand.
TATATTCTTTTTTATTTTGCAACAAATGCAGCTCCCTCTTAAGAGCAAGAGAATATGAGAAGACCATTCCCCTAGACAGAAGGTCTTTCCAACACATTGCATTATGTGCAAGGCATAACACTTTGAATCACATGTACCTGCTCAGATCATCTCGTGCTGAGAACCTTGGAGTTTGCATCTGCTCTCAGCGCCAAAGCCTCATTTGCCCATTCTGCCCAGAGTTAGCAATCACTGCAATTTTAAAAGTAATATGGCTTGTGTGGAGGAAGTAGAGCATACGCAAAAGATTTGGTAACAGAAAATATGTCCTTTTATTGCTGGTCCTCTACTGATGTCGGGCAAGTCACGTGCCCTCGATGTGCCAGCTCAGCACTTCTGGCCCATTGCTCCTGACCCAGCTTTTATGCACTCTCCTACCCAGGAACTGTGGCTGGAGCTTTCAGCACTCACCAATGTTCCCCTTCATTACTTTTGTTTTTCTATCCAGTGGCCAATTCCAGTTTCTTAAACTGCCCCATTCTAATATTTTCAGGATTCAGCCTTTTTTCAGATAATTGTGTTTTGGCTCATTCTAAATGTCAATGGTACCCCTACCCATGAAAGGAGTCAGCCCGACTGCTATGAGCATTGCTAGAAAGTGATCAATGTGAATCCCAAAGCTAACTGTTATGTTGACTTCATCTGACTGTTACTGAGACAGCAATAAGCACCTAGGAAGGGTTTACATGAGCACCAAGTAGTCTGATCTTCATTGACCAACAGTCAGCCAGCATAGAACTGTTGATCACACACAAGATTCTACTTTGAAACATATAGGAGTTCAAGAACTGGACACAATAAACAAACACCACCAAACGATTACAGTACAAATTCAGTAAATGAATACAGAGACAGAAAATATAAAATGGAAAGTTCCCCAGCAATTAATAACTACAAGTACTCCCATAGGACTACAGTCATGGAACTAAGTTTGAATGAAAATTCCTGATTGTTCACTGAAGTCAATAGGCCTAGTGCAATGCAATATACCTGTGATCAAATCTTTTGCATTGCAATACTCAATGCAAGGAAAAGCAGACTGTCCCTTTTGTAGTCACAACACACGAGGAAAAATACTCAGAACCATTGTGTACATGTGTGTCTGTTTACCAATTGCTTTCCTCACCTGACCCCCTCCCAAACTCTACCACACAGTATAGCCCCCCTTTGCAAATTTGTGGGTTCTTCTTTCTCCCACCATTTTCCTGCCTTTTAACCCTTAATGACAGATAGAAGAGGAAACAATACAGAAAAGACAAAAGGCAAAGTTATCTTTAGACTACTTCCTGCTGATTAAGGGCAGTGAGTTTCTTGGGGAATGTTTGGTCTTCACTGTCCAGATATCTATTCCTTCTCCTCCTTTCTTCTTCTTTGCACAGAGCTACTTAAGAAAACTTGACCAACAACAACCAATAACAACAACAACAAAAAACCAATAACCAATAGCCCACCCTGCCTCTCAGGGCACTAGCATTTATATATCATATCCTCTGGAAAGTCCCAGAATTCTCAGCATCACACAATCGCAGAAACTATCTGCAATTAGAAAAATCATCGCCCTAATAGAGCACAAGGCAAATCATAGTCAACTGCTATGGACATCCTGAAGCAGCCCAATATCCCACATCTTGGGTTAAAAATGAAAACATTTTCTTGTAATATTTCTGTGTTTTTTTTTTTTTAAGAAACCAAAATTCCCAAGTTGTCACTATAGTACAGCGTGTCACCCATCGCATTTGAGTTTAATGATTTCAGATTTACTTTTTAATAAAAGGCAACTGGGGATGAGACCTGCAGCATCAAGATCCTTTCTGGCAAAGCCCCAGGACCTGTGGTCCAGCATGCCAAACACCTCATCCCAAGAACCCAATGAGAGTTCACTTATGAGGCCATGCTTCATAAAACCCATCAGTACCAGTCTTTGATGGAGATGAATTATAGTTTGTATGCGATTAAAATATTGTTAATGATCAGATGAAGGTACTTGAGGCTCTGATAAGGCGAACTTTGAAAATGAGATGCTCCCAGAACCTCTGAAGTCTTAAGCACTTGTCAGTTCATGTATTTAAAAAGCACATTAGTTCTAGCCAGTATCCATATAACCTTTCTCCTCTCTCTTGCTCTGTTTCCCTGGCAACCATTTAAAAGTGATGCAAAAGGCCCCGCTGTCTCTAAGAAAGCACAGAAAAGAAAAGGACAATGGTCTTATGCTCTCTCTCTCTCCCTTTCTATTTTTCTTGAGGATTTTTTTCCATCTTCCCAACCACTTCCTCAGCAATGAAGGTTTCAGAGTCTCCGAGCCATCGCACCTTGAATGTGTGACTGTGGGTAATTAAAGAGGAAGGTGTCATGCCAGGTAGCAGCAGCTTCCATGAGATTGTGGTTAGACTTTCAGGGTCAGCTGGAGGACTAGAGACTGCAGTGGAACTATACTTAGTAGAGAAATGCAGTAACAGAAGCTCTCATGAGGATCTTCCTGCCTTCAAACCTGGTATCCAAGCAGACATACTCAAAGGACAGGGATACTGGCGGCCATCAGATACTCAAGTAAATCTACACAGAGATGGCAGTTAAGTAGGCCAAGGGTAGAGCCAAATCCTCCTCAACAGCAGTGGCCAATACCTTTTTATTTGCTCTGCCTCCCCAACCTCCTCCAGAGAGAGAGAGAGAGAGAGAGAGAGAGAGAGAGAGAGAGAGAGAGATTTCTTATTTTCCTAGCCATAGCCTCCCAGACTCCAGGAAGCATACAAGGAGAAAATGGTGTTATACAGATTCCCCATCACGTTCAGGACAAAGCCTGAGCAAACAAAGGGCCTACCTGGGGCCTCTCCTTCACCTTTCTTGAAGAGTCTGTTTAAGAACCTTTGTAAAGAAAGCAAGCTCAAGTGTGAGGCATGACCCACATGCCAGGGCCCATGTTAAAGGTCCCACACAGGTGATCTCTTTTAATCTCCTGCACACCTTTGTGACTAGAGGGGTTCTCATTACCTTTTGTGTTTGCCACTCTCCCACCTTCTTTCTATCTTTCAGAAGCTGATATTTGTTCAGGGTCCAGCAGAGCCTTAGATCTGGGGTTCAAACCCAAGTGTCTGTAAAGTTTAAAAGGTCCTTTTTTTCCCCCCTAGGAGGCTGTGTTGCTGCCCTGTGTGGCCTATCAAGGCCCAAATACACAGAGCAAGCCAGAGGTCAGGATCAGGGTTCCCAGGAAGAATACACCCAATAAGCCTCTTGTTATCCACCCCAGTAATAGGATCCTAAAAGCCCCTGTTCTAGAGTTTAACTGTATCCTGACTGATGCTGCTTCCCTGATGGAACATCTCACAATTAGAGCTGACTCAAGGGTTTGCGTTGAGGTCTTTCAACAATCTTGAAACCCCAAAAAGCAGTGACACAAGCTTCAGATAATGGACTACGTTTAAAAGACAAAAGCAAAGCCTTGGGTGATGAGTTGCTCCTCCATCTCCATCGACTGATTGGCTGGCTTTGAACAAGTTCTGAGCCTTGCTTTCCTATTCATAGGACGGTAGCAACAGGAAGACCTGCATCAAATGGCTAGGGTAATTAAACAAAATAATGTAACCAATGTGCAGGTTAGAACCTAATCAGGATCATTACTAGCTCATGTACAATTTCAATGTTGTTGAAATGTAAAAGTGAAATAAGTCTAGGCTTCAAAGTTCCATGGTTGAGAACAGCGAGCAAAGGAGGAAGTGAAGATAAATGGGCACCTGAGAAAATCTGAGCAAGAGGACATTGGTGTTTGGGGCAGGAAAGAAGCCAATATAGCATAGGAACTGAAGGACTCATGGAAAAAGGTATAACCTGGGAAAGATGTGTGTTTATGTAAGTCAGTTTGGTCAAGGAAGTATGAGAGGGTCTTTTGGGACTACAACAACAGACAAAGAGCTGTAGGAGGGAGATAGGCCTGATTCTCGAAAGCTTTAACAGTGGAATTTAATTTAGTAGAAAAGGCCAGAGACTGTAGCAATTTGTCACTTTGTCAAATAGGACGCCAACGCACAGCATTTTTGGTTACTCAAGCACTCTGAGGAAATATAGTCCCAGCACAGAAAACAGTGGGTTCCAAGGAGAGCCCAGTAAAAATGCAATTCTCTATCTCAAGCCCGAATATCTTCTTCAGTCCTCTAACATCCTGCAAGTAAGGACATGCTTTACTTAGTGTCTGAGGTGAAAGGCAACATCACCTCAGAAAACAGGCATCTGAAGAGAAGTTGAAATCATGTGAGATAAAAAGATTGATCTAGAGATAAAGAGATGTTAGCACCGCAGTCAAGACAAACACATCCAACAGGTTAATGTGTGTGTGTGTGTGTGTGTGTGTGTGTGTGTGTGTGTGTGTGTGTGTGTGTGTGAGTGTGAGTGTGCACGTGTGTGTGTGTGTGTGTGTGTGTGTGTGTGTGTGTGTGTGTGTATGTGTGTATGTGTCTGTCTGTCTGTGTGCGTGGTATCACTGTGCTCTTTTATTAAATTAAGGATATATAATAGGTTTAGCAAGCACATTCTAACAAGAGTTAGCATTATACTACACCAAATGAAGGGACCCTGGCCAGCTTGAGAGATTGTCCTCCTCCCCAATTCCCTCTGCCTGGCTAAAAACCATTAGATTACATTCCTGAAGCTACCCCCCCACCCACCCACACACACAAAGTTTATTACCTTATTTCGTCAATCCCTTCTCTGGAGGCTATGAAGGTCCAACTATCAAATTATTGAAGTCCAGCAAACAAAAGTCCCCTTTGGCTCGCCTAATAACTTGCCCAATTAAAATTAACCACCTTGACCTAACATGGGACTTCCCTTTGTACTTTTATAAACTGCCATTTTGCCTTGTGCCACGTCTTCTCTCTATCTAGAGGCAGTTCTTTGTCCCTCGGGTGCAAACACCCCTCACCCCTCTCCCTCACCCCCTTTCTTTCCTCTCCTTTGTTCTCTTCCCCTTCTCCCTTGTCCTTTGTCTCCTGTCCTTGTCCTTTATCCTTCCCTTCTGTCCATCTGGGACAAATAAATCTCCTTTGTGTTGAGAACTTGGTCTTGTGGATCTTGAGCTGATACTTTTTCTTACACCAAACCTTATCTTATTCCAAAAGATTCTTCTATTTTGGCCATCATATTATATGTTCTTTTATCCTTCAACTTTGTATCTGGAACACACACACACACACACACACACACACACACACACAGAGAGAGAGAGAGAGAGAGAGAGAGAGAGAGAGAGAGAGAGAGAGAGATCAAAGACAATAGTTATCTTGAGACTACCCAACACTGTTTCTTCCATGAATGCATCATATGATTGGTCCTAAAATGTATGTGAAACATGAAGGAATCAACAAAACACTAAACAAAGCAATGTTGGAATTTAGTTGATATTACATGGTCATGTGGACCTGCATCCAGCTGGCTTCACGGATTCCTATCTAGTGCTCTGTATGTTTCATGCCATCCTTTCACACATATTTATTGACTGCTTTCTGTAAAGCACTGTTCTAGGGCTTTATAGAGAGTAGGGCTGTAGCAATGTACCCAGCTTCCCAGAAATTAGTCTTCTCTTTCAGAAATAGAAACAAAAAATAAATTAGAAGAATAACATGTAAGACATTTGCCTTAGTTATAGGGTTTTACTGCTGTGAACAGACACCATGACCAAGGCAAGTCTTATTAAAAAAAAAACACAACATTTAATTGGGGCTGGCTTACAGGTTCAGAGGTTCAGTTCATTATCATCAAGGTGGGAGCATGGCAGCATCTAGGCTGTCATGGAGCAGGCAGAGCTGAGAGTTCTACATCTTAATCCAAAGGCTGCTAGTGGAAGACTGACTTTCAGGCACCTAGGGTGAGGATCTTAAGCCCACACTCACAGTGACACACCTAATCCAACCAGGTCACACCTATTCCAACATGAGTCTATGGGGGGCCATATTTAGCATAATGCAAAATGCATTTAGTCCAACTTTCAAAGTCCTCATAGTCTATAGCAGTCTCAACAATGTTAAAAGTACAAAGTTCAAGGTCTCTTCTGAGATTCATCTAATCACTTAACTGTAATCCTCAAAGAAAGACAGGAAACCAGCTGGGCAAACTCCAAACTCTGCATCTCTATGGCTGATGTCAAATCGGTTTTTAGATCTCCATTCCTTTTTCATTTTTGTTGACTGCAACAGACTTCTTTCTCCTGGGCTGGTTCCACTCTCTGTTAGCAGCTTTCCTCAGCATGTACCCCATGGCTCTGGCATCTTTAACATCTTTGAGTCTCCAAGGCAATTTCAATGTTACAGCTTCTTGTTTCAATGTCTGGGATTCCACTTGATCCTTTGGGCTCCTCTTAAGGGCTGGCATCACTTCTTCAACTCTGCCCTCTGTAGCACTCTAAGCTCAGGTTGATCCACTCTACTACGGCTGCTATTCTTGGTGATTATCCCATGGTACTGACATCTCCAATACACTGGGATGTTCCACTCCAACTAGGCTTTATCAATAGCCTCTCATAGGCTCTCTTCATGGTGCCAAGCATCAAATCCTTTGCCTGACCCCTTCAGTCCTGGGTCATCAACTACAGCTGAGGCTACACCTTCTCCAATGGCCTTCCATGACCTCTCACAGTATCAAGCCTCAACTGTTCTTCATGACACCTTCATGCCTTCAAAACCAGTACTATCTGGGTGACTCTTACACATTACCAAGTCCAGCTGCAGCACGAGGTACAAGCTTGGCTATCTCTGGAACAGCTTCTTTGTGCTCCCAGAAAATAACTCCCAGATTTCAACTCAGTGATGCTGGTCTCTTCTTAATCATTGCTATTGTCTTAGCTCCAGCTAACCAGCCAATTGTCCCAGTAGTTTCTTCAATTTTTAACTCTAGAGCCAGAGCCACATGGCTGAAGCTGCCGAGTTCTGCTGCTTACAGGAACTAGAACATGATCCCCTTATACTATTACATTATCACTGGCTTTATGTTTTCTAAATCTTTCACTGCCTAAGCTTGTCTATCCTGGTTCTTGCTCTATAGATTGACCTTGAATGCAGAGATCATCATGCCTGTCTTCTGGGATTAAAGGTATGTAGCACCATGCCTGGATCTAAATTCAGTTGGTTAAGATCTTGCCCCAAGGCCCCACTCCCTTAATGTGTTATTTCCTAGAACACAGGATTTTGCTCCACTTCACTTCCTGGTATAACATTAATATTTGAACCATATATTTTATATTTTGTCTTTCTAAGCTTGCTATGCTTGTTCAAACTTCTCTTCATGAGACTTAACCAGAGAACAAAGTCTTTGTTGGGCTTTTTAGAAACTTCCTTTGTCAATGCAATTAATCTGAGTCTCTTCACCTTAGCCTCAGGCAGACTTTCCAGACAAGGGCAAAAAGTAGCCACATTCTTCACCAAAATACCACAAAAACAGTCTTTATGCCACATTCTGAAAGTCTTATCCTTTGAAATCTCTTGGGTCAGGTCAACACAGTTCAAATTACTCTCAGCAACAGTCTTCCATATTCCTACAAGGATGACCCATTAAGGCCCATTTAAAGCATTCCACTGCTTTCCAAATCCAAAGTCCCAAAGTCCACATTCTTTTAAATAAAAGCATGGTCAGGCTTATCATAGCAATACCCCACTCCTGGTACCTACTTCTGTCTTAGTTAGGGTTTTACTGCTGTGAACAGACACCATGACCAAGGCAAGTCTTATAAAAAAAAACAACAACATTTAGTTGGGGCTGGCTTACAGGTTCAGAGGTTCAGTTCATTATGATCAAGGTGGGTGCATGGTGGTATCCAGGCGGTCATGGGGCAGGCAGAGCTGAGAGTTCTACGTCTTAATCCAAAGGCTGCTAGTGGAAGACAACTAGGATGAGAATCTTAAGCCCACACTCACAGTGACACACCTAATCCAACCAGGTCACACCTATTCCAACAAGGCCACACCTCCAAATGGTGCCACTCCCTGGCCCAAGAATATACAAACCATCACAACATTCAAACAGAAATGAACACAAATCTTTGAATTTCAGGGGTCATTTGTTGGATTAACTTAAAAATATAAATGTCTTCATCATACAGACAGTGGTAAAAGTCATGAAATTCAATGAGGTAATCTGAGGGTCAGCAGAGACACAGAAATGAAGAGAATCAGACCTGAATGCTGAGAATTATGATGCTTAAACATAAGGAAATCAGAAAGTCTAGCTGAGGAAAACCTGGAGGTCATTCTAGATGCTAGAGAGAAGTTTGAAGAACCAGCAAAATGTGCTGTGATCAATGTAGTTTTGGTAAGGTGAAAGTCACTGGTTTTACCATCAAGGAATATTTGGGTAAACTGATAGCCACCTACTAGGGGTCAGTAGCTTTTTTTCTGGAAAAATGTTTATGTTGAAACCCTCCCTAAATACCTGTGCAATGAGATTTGGAGTTGGGAACTCCACATGAGGAACCTATGACAGGATTTCAGTCCTTATAAAAAAGTACACCAGAAAATTTAGTCCTTTCATCTTTATGTGAGAATGTAGTAAGTGCAAAGCTAGGAACAAGAGAAGTATGCTATTTTTAGAAGCTGTAGAGACTCCATTTACTGAACTCTTTTTCTACCACCAAGGAAACCCCATACCTTTTTAATTAGAAGAGAATATGTTTTCTATGCAATGAGCATGGGAGGTTTTCTGGATGGATGGTACTATCTACCCATCAGCTTTAATAACTATTAAGTTATTTAGAGAACATGACATGGCCGGGGGCATTCTTCCAGGATATTTGCAGGGCAGTGGGTGTGGCACACTGTATCATAAGAACAAAATTTAACAATGGTTCTGTGTTCCTTTGGTTGAAAAGTCAGTGTGCCCTGGCATTCCCCTGTACAAATGGGAGTGAGGGAGTGGGGGAGGGAGCACCCTCATAGAGGCACAGGGACAGGGGGATGGGATAGGAGGTTTCTGAAGGGGAGAACTGGAAAGGGGAAACATTTGAAATGTAAATAAATAAAATATCCAATAAAAACAACAACAAAAAGAAAAGGAAGAAAAGTCAGTGTGCCTTCTGTTAACAAAATGTTCTCCTCCATCTTTCCACACTGTCTGCCAATTTCATTCTCTTTGGCTCTGGGTCTTCTCCCTGAATGGCTTGTTGAGTATGTTGAGTATGACAGTGTCCCTAAGAAGCTCCTTATGTTCTCTGACCCTTAGAATGAAGACACAGACAATTGAAGGAGTTGGAATAAAACATTTAGAGTGACCCGGGTCCCAGCCACAAAGGAAAACAGTTCAAGACATAGAACACAGGTGCCTATCTGCACAAGGTGATTCAATGTGGGTGGAAGACAAATTTTTGTAATTCCCAGAGATCATTAGATACCTCAAAATCTACCACCTTTAGGACTTTCCCTTAAATGCTGAATTTGTTGCCATGGTATTAGTGAACCTGAGGCCAAGGCACTACACAGAGTAAAGAGTCCACTTACCAAGCACATTCTTTTTTTATTCTTTTCTCTCTTGAGATGGAGAAAGCCACTTCAAATGTAAGATCTTGATTAATCCTCACTTAGGAAATGGGAATTACTGGCCCTCGTTTCCAAATGGGGAAACTGAAAGTTGGGCCCCTACATAACTTAGTCTAACTCAGGCAACTATTAGCAGAACTGATACAACCAAGCTCAGACTGTGTCCAAAGCCTGATGCTCCTCATTGCAATGTGCTTCTGAATGTGTGAGCACTCTGTCCAATTGTTGTTCTTCCAGCTACTTGTGTGAACAAAAAGTGCCAGTCATTACCATAGCTGCCGGAGGTGGGAAGTCTAGCAGGCCTGTGTCTGTGCATCTGCATAATATATAATAAATATATTTACCTAAAGATGGCAGAGCAAAACCAGGATCAAAATCAGGATCACCATTGTGGTCTTCCAGGAGGACAGACTGGGGATTTGACTGTGGACTAACTAATCAACCCCAGCCCCCGGCACACACACAGTCACACACGGTATTGAAAAGGTGCACTATACTACAGAATAATACTTCTCTAAAGACAGGATTCTTGCAATGAATCAAAGGCTAAATAGCCGAATCAAAGGCTAAATAGCTGAACCAAAGGCCCCAGACTGTGGGCACAAAAGCAGGCTTGAAGTCAGCATGGCAGGAGTCAGTGCTTATGTGCAATTTGGGTGGTAGATCTTATACTTTGAAATTTGCTACCACTTATACCAAGTATCTCCTGAAAATGAGAGGGAGAGGAAGAGAGAGAGAGAGAGAGAGAACAAAAAGCCTAATCTAATATTCAATAAACATTCTGCACCCAAACAGCACATCTTTGTCTGAAACCTTTAGTTCCAAGAACCACTTACAGCCTTTCATCAACACATTATAATATTAATCAAGTCTCATAATGCAGAGTGATTTGCATGCCAACAAATATATTTACACTGTAAATTGTTTGTTGAGGAGCCTTGGAGAGAAACTCAATTCAATGCCATGGAAGGAAAAACCCCCAGTAAGGTCTAGACGAAAGAAAGCATCTGTGTTGTTGATCCTCCAGAGGTTGAGTAGGAGCTTTGTTAGCTTCCATCCAAGTCTGAACAAAGAATTTAGTCCTAATGCTTTAAACAAAATCAGCTTTGCCATGAGCTGGATACATATATATATATATATATATATATATATATATTTTTTTTTTTTTTTTTCATTACTGACACAAAATCGTGCCATAGCACAATGGCAACCTTCATAGGGATGCAGATGGATTTGTGAAGGATAGACACACCTCTTGCTGAGCAACTGTTAGGCCTCATGGCTACCCTGTTGAGTGCACCTTCTAAAGTCTGTCAGATTTATCTCCCTCTCTCTCTTCTGACTGTCATCTCATCACTGCTTTAATCATGGCCACCAATCATCTCTTTGCAGGGCCATTGTAGTGGTGGCCTTCCTGCTCTTTGCATCTACTCTTGACTCTGGTTCCAGTGCAATAATTTATTAGCACTCAGATTCAGTTTGGATGAAGAGATGAGTTTATATGATAAACTGCATGGTCCCTCTCCTCACATGGCTCTTCTTTGCCAGCCGTCCTCTAGTCCTGCCACCTGTCATCCCTCACCTCTCTCTCTGACCTTCTAATGGCTGTCCCACAGGCCACACTTTTCCTGGCTTTCAGACTGTCTCAGGGACGCTGCCAATACACTCTCCCTGCACTTTGCATGTCTATTTCAGAGCACTCATCACAGAGAGCAATTAAATAATCATTTTTAATTCGTTTAATTTAAAGTGTATCTCCCTCATTCTGATTCATTTTCATAATGTATTCCTGAGTTATATGAGATGCAAAGTCCAAGAACAATATACTAAGAGAGTGCTGTTAAAAATATAATTGTACTCATTCATTTCATCTTTTAGCCAATAAAAATTTAGTGTCTATTATATATAAGTAGTGTTTAGCTAGCTAGATGCCTGTATACATGCCTATCAATTTATACCTACTCCATAGGGGGAGAATAAAAAGGGAATTGGGGAAGAAGAGAAAATATATTTACCTAAATATGCAGACATAAGCTCAGTGGAGGTTATTTGGGGCAGAAGCTGGTATGTAATCACAGACATTCCCTACACAAGAATTAGAACTAACCACAGGCTGGAGGACTAAAAATATCTATGGCTTGATGGGTCATAGCGCAAGATTATGCCATTTATGCCATTGAGTCAAAATATATCAAAAGCACAGCAGGGAAAAAAAAATCTTTTAACTCTCAGGTGCCTTTTTGTTCTTTGTTTGTTTGTTTGTTTATACCTGATTTCCAAGGCAATCACACTTCTTTGCCCATCCATTTTTATTCTTTTGCTGTGTGTGTGTGTGTGTGTGTGTGTGTGTGTGTGTGTGTGTGTGTGTGTAGTAAGCAAAGAAAGAGACCCATTATGTAGCTAGGGTCAAGATCAGCCTTCAACTACTCATGTTACAAACAAGTTTCTACTAAGACCTGATCCTGTGAGTGGACTGAGCAGGTCAGCTCCATTGAAAAACACTTTCTAGAAACAGTTCACCTAGAAAGCCCTTTTCAGTCCCAGATCCTGAAAACAAAAGATGCATTCAATGGATAAGAAGACTAATATGTAGTCATTCTTAGCACTGGAGAATTTCACTGTTTAGAGGATAGTTTAAGGAGGTGAACCACTCCCAAGGAGCACTGATATGCTAATGAGTTGGAAGGAGAGAGGAGATAGCGGTGAGGGAGGACTGTGTGTAGGAAGAGACAGGCTCAGAAATGCTTCAAAACTGATGTGATCATGAATTGAGTTGGGAATGTGAGTGGATGTGCATGCCAGATTAGAGTACTGACTTGTGATGATGAGCTTTGCAAATACAAGAGACTGCAAAGCCCTAGGAAACGATTCTGCTAGTGTCTGAAGAGCAAGCAGTGAGTAAAGAAGGTTCACCAAAGCTTTATGCATGATGTTCTAGGGAAGGGGAGGTGAGAGGCAGGCAGATGGGGGTGTGAAATGAAGCACTCAACAGCTTCATACACTACTAAAGTATCTGAAAATGTTCTGTGATGACTGATACTGCCAGTTTGACAGGATCACACATCACCTAGGAGACAAACCTTTGGCCATGTGTGTAAGGAATATATAGATTGAGTTAACTAAGGGGAGCAGCACTGTTCCAGAGACCAGGATCATCAACTGATCGAAAAAGAGCCTGAGCTGGGACATAGTGCTCATCTCTCTGTTTCTTGACTGTGGATGTCATGTGACCAGCTGCCACACACTCCTCTTGCTGGGCATTCCCATTTTCACAGGCTGTGCCCTCCAACAGCGGGCCAAAATAAATCCCCCTTTCCTTAGTTAAGCTGTTTTTGCTAGGCATGTTATTTATGCAAGAAGAAAAGTAACTAAAATAGTTCACATAGATAAACAGATGTATGGTGTGACGTTCACAAAGATTCAATAATAAGTAGAAAAAACAAAAGAAGGCCATCATGCATCCCAATACCACTCATGGACCCATCCCTTATATCTGTCCTCTGCCCTTGCAAGTCCTCCAAAATATGATTAAAAACAAAACAAAACAACAACTCTCATCACAGAAGCTGCAGTGTGTCACCGTGTGACACCCTTTCTTCCAAGCATCTTTACTTGTAAATGAATCTTTGGTTTGATTTGAGGCCTCTGGCTTTTGCTACACTACCAATACAAGGTCCTCACTAGGACTGGTCTTGGACATTCTGTTATTGCCTTGTACCACAGAGATTCTGCAACTTTGGGTCTGTAGGATCAGCCCCTTTATGTACTCCAGCAGTTCATAGATGAAGTAGATTTTGGGGTGGGCCAATTCAAAGCCCTGAATCTGGGCCTGGATGGTAGCTAAGTTGGTCAGTCTGCTAGCTCTCCCATACACTCACTCCCAGAGCCAGCTCTCCAGCATTGTCCTAGCTACCTCAACCAATGCTATATTCAGCAAGGGGCAGGGACATCTCTCCTGTCCTTTTGCACAAGGGAGAGCTCACCCATACCCCCACCACCAAGTCCAGCTCTACTGGGCTGCAACAAGTGAAGAGAGGGGCCAGTTTCTCTTTCTCTGCCATCTTTCTACCATATACTTGTACATTGTAGTGGCTCCTGCTAAGTGAGGTCCACATGGCAGGCATGCTTCTTCTATATGTCTCCATGTTCAGCTTTTTATATATTAAAATATTTTTATTGTTAAGAATTTCATTTAGGCATAAAACACATTTTGATGATTCCCACCATAATTGTTGCCTTTTATTTCAACTATTAATATTTTATCCCAGTTCCCTGAGTGGTTTTGTTTATTTTTTATTTTTTTGGAGAATTTCCTATGTTTTATTTTGACTATATTTATCCTTGTCTCCCATCTCCTTTTAAAGCGACTCCCCACTGCATATTCATTTAATTTTGTGTCTCTATTCTTTTGAGCCCTTGGAAGTCTTTAATGCTATCTATGTACTCTTAACTGGTGGTCATCCACTCTCTCTGGCCCTTATAATCTTTCTGTCCAATCTCTCTTGATCGTCCCAGGGCTTTGGGAATAGTGATGTGATATAGAAGACTCATTCAGTGCTTAACTATGCATTCTTTTACTCTATACAATTGGATATTTATACATCTCTGTTGTAATGGCATCAGCCATAAGAAGAAACTTCTTTAATAAGCATTGAAATACACTAACCTCTGGGTATAACAATAAGTCTTCAGGAGTTACTTTACTACTATTACTATGCCAATTCATCAGAATGGTAGAGCCAGCTTCTACGTCAGCCTATGACTGACCAGGTTGGGTGCACATGGCCAATTTATACTGTAAAATGTCTTAGTCCAGCTTCAAAAGTCACTAGCCTTGAATAGTCTCTATATGGCGCCAGTACCCAAAGTCTTTTCTGAGACTCCAGGCAAGGCAGGCTTCTTTACTTTTGTTAGCTTCAGTATTGTTTGCTTGGGCATTTCACAGAGATATTCTGAGTCTTTTGCACATTGCCTGACTTCACTGACTTTCACCAGGAACCTTAATGCAAACTTCAATGTGTAACTCTTCCATTGTTTTTTGTTGTTGTTGTTGTTGTTGTTGTTTTTGTATCTACAAAACCACCACCATATGGGCAATTTTGAATTCTACTACTAGATTATGTAGTATCCAGGCCTCCTTTAATCATGACTAATGCAACCTCTGAGTAAGTATACAACTAAGCCTGAGAGCACGTTTCCCTAAGCAGACCTGTTGGTTCAATGTATATCTGCATCCTCTCTCTCTCCTCACGTACTCATTTGTGTCAGTACACTCCTCTCAGAAGAAACTTTTATGAATGAATTTGTACTGTAATAGTCTAGAGATTTCAAGGACACAGTCTTGCTTTCAATACACTTTGGATCTGTCTCAGTAAAAGCCAAAATTTCATTTTAATTACATCAATCTTTATAACAGTTATAGATATCTTGACTGCACCCACCTTGTCTGTCTGTTATTCAATTTGAAATACATTTTATGCCCTCCTCATATTTTTTATGTTTCAGGTTTTTGATTTGAATTCTCATGGTAAACCTCATCAGAAGTATTCAGCAACCACCATACTTTAGCTTGAATGTTATGCTATCTTGAATTTTCCTCCACCAGGTTAATTAGACTATAACTTTTAAATTTAGTCTCATTCATATTTTAAGATATAAACAGAGTACCACCAGCATCTTTTCCATAGCATAATGTGAATGGTCTCTATCCAGAGTCCTAATAGATTCTCTATGTGGAAGCTCCTGAAGCTGGACTTCACTGTCCCCTTTTCTGTCAAGCATTTTGGTCTGTTGAGCTTCCAATATGCTAGCTCATTAAGCTACTCATACAGTACTTGAATATTTCTTTCATTTGAAACGCCAAGGAAACTTTAGTTTGAAACATATATGTCAAAACCTATGGACTATAAGCCATGTTTTCAACAGTAGAAACCCCACTCCAGGTACCAACTTTAGGTTTTCGTTTTTTGTTTTTCTTTTCATTGCTGTCAGATCACATGACAAAAATACTACCAGGAAGAAGAGGACTCATTTGGCTTCTGGTTCAGAGCTCACAGGCAACCATATCTGGTGAGAGGCATGGTGGCTGAAGTAGCTCTGTGGCGAAAGGAGTGAGCAGTAACCTCTTCACCTAGCAATAGATCAAAAACCAGAAAGATCCCGACCCATAAATGGGGCAGGCTGTATCCCTCAAGGCCCATCCCTCCAGCAATCCCCTTCCTCCAACCCCTCCCCATCTACTAAAGTCTCTACAATTTCTCAGAACTCCATCACTAGTGGGTATCAAGTCTTTGGATACATGAGCCTCTGAGGAGCGTTTTACATGAGAACTACAGCATAACTCAGCATGCATTCTTCAGTTTCCCAAACCATATTTTACAGCTGCCTTTGCTCAACCTTAAACCTCATTAAGTTATTTAATAATATATTTTTGTACATTTTTTAAGTAAGTTAAGACTTTTTAAAAAGTGAGTTGGGAGCATGGTGACAAGAGGACATATGGCTCCCAAGCTAAGAGCACTCATAGCTCTTGCAGAGGACCTGAGTTCTATTTCTAATATCCACATGGCAGCGCACAACCATTTGTAACTCCAGTTGCAGAAAATTCAGAGCTCTCTTTAGGTCTCCATGGGCACCATGGGAGGTATATATAATATTATATTTAAATATATAATTATATATTTACAAAAATATCTATGACATGCATATATGTGTGTGTGTGTGTATACACAAAATACTTATACTCATAAAATAAAAATAAATGAATCATTTTAAAATAAATGTAGTTTTTAGTAAAGCTTTTAGGGTTGCCATGTCTTGTTTTTAAAGTTAGGGTATTATTCTACTGCAAATATATTATAAACCCTAGCTTCCTTAACTGTGGGTGTGACCCCTGTATATAGTTAAATGTGGGACACAGGAAGAGTTGGCATTGGTAAAAGGTTTCAGAACCTATAGGGAACAAATGTTAATACAATGTCGGACTTGGAATGAAGCCAAAGTGTTTCTGCCAGTGGTCACCCAGGTGCCATCCTTTGCTTCAGCTGTGGTCCTGAGTCTCCATGCATTCTCAGCCCTGTGCATGGCACCTGCATGCTCCCCCAAATTAGCTAATGCTGCCTAAGACACCTTGGCTCGGGTTCAAGACTATTGCATGTTATGAACTATGGTGATTTTTATTGTACCTACATTTTTCCTGCTCTTATAAAAACATAATGATTTTATTATATAAAATGAAGACATATTAATTTCCTACCATCCGCCCTCAGCATGTGTCAAATTAGTATATCTTTGTGTTGCATTATGTGAGAATGTTTGATTTTCAAAATGATTGTTTTTCAGTTGCTGACTAAAATTTAATTTAAAAAACCATTTAGTGAATTTGGACTTGGGATTAGAACAGAATTTCCAACAATTTTTGAAATGGCCCTAAACACATTTCTGCCAGTTTGTAGCTTTTGTGTGGAAACAGCAGTCTCAATGCTGATAGTTATAAAATCAATGTATTAATCAACTCTGAACACAGTTAAAGATTTCCTATGTCCTACATTATTAAATTTCCAGCTCATATTGAATTTGTCTGAATGCAGGCACATAACACACATAGCATGGCACATGACAACCTCATATGAAGGAACATGTGAAGGTCAGAGGACAGCCTTAGGTGTCAGTTCTTGCCTTTTATCTTGTTTGAGACAGGATTTTTTTCCTGTTAATTTATTGTCTAAGCTAGCTGGCTCACAGGCATTTAGAGATTCTCCTGTCTCAGCCTCTCATCTCCTAGTAAAGGTACCTTGGTATCACAGTCACGTTTTCAACTGCATTGTGCTTTTCTGTGGGTTTTGATGATCTGAACTCAGGATGCTGGGCTTTCAGCCATCTTCACAGCTCAAAGATTTATTTTTATGTAAAAATAAGCAAGCATAACCGTCTCAGTTGTATACAACCATGCTTTCATCTTTAATAAACAGGAAATTTGCATGTGCACCAAAGAAATTTCTTTTACATAAATTTCTTGGTGATTTATTATCAGTAAATATTGAATTTCCATACTCATTATGTATATCTATATACTCTGACTGCTTCAGTATAATTGTTCAGTGCTATGACCTTGTTTTTTACTTTTGTTTTTTTCTCCTTTGAAAATTATTTTTTTTTTCTTTTGGTACCATATTATGTTGAATGTATGTAAATTGTTTTGATATTCATATGGTATTAGTCAAGGTTTTCTAAAGTAAGAAAGCTTAAACAATATCTACCTGTCTATCTATCTATCTATCTATCTATCTATCTATCTATCTATCTATCTAGACTTATTAGAATTACTTATAGGCAGTGGTTCAGCTAATTCAACAATGCCTGGCTATAAGTAAAAAGTCCAAGAATCCAGTAATTGCTTATTCACAAGGTTGAATGTCTCAGCTGGTCTTCAGTATGCTGCAATCACAAAGAAACAGGCTCTAACTCCAGTGAAGGGCTAGGCATGCTAGCCAGGTGAGGGCAAGCTGGAAATGAGCAAAAGCTTCCTCCTTTCATGTCTTCATATAGACTTCCAACAGAAGGTGTGCCCTGGATTAAGGGTGCACTTTCCCTCTTCAAGATCCAGAAGAAAGGCTTGTCTTTTCTAGCTTGAAATGTATGGATTAAAGTAATGTCTTCTTAATTCAAAGATCAAGATTAGAAGTTGATCTTCCTACTTCAAATTAAACACACACACACACACACACACACACACACACACACACAAACAAAATCCCTCACAGGTGTGTCCTTCACTTTTGAGTTTTAGCTCCAGATGTAGTGAAGTTGATAACTAAGAACACTCACCACACTAGAGGCTTATATTTAATAGATAGATTTTTAAAGTACTAGCAGTGTTGAGGATTCTCAAAAGAATCTTTTAAAGTGGATTATGAAATAAATATACGATCTAGAAAATAATGTTATGATTTTTAAGATTATTTTTAATACTTAAAATTGTTTATTTAACTAATATGTAGGCATGAATACCTTATAAAGCTGTGACTTTTTAAGTGATGGATTTGTGTGTTAAGTTGCCAAGGGGTGTCTTAATATATCCCTCCTCGAAACAGTCCAGATACCAAGGCTATGGCAGAAGGCAGGACATCTAACCTTCTGCTTGCTTACCTCTTCATTCCATTTTCCCTGTTGCTGCTGCTGCTACTTCCTTCATTGCTATGAGAACCAGCATTTCCCGGTCTTCATTATAGACTAGGGATCAACAGTTCCCAGGGAACTTCTGGGTTTCCAGTACCAAACTGGGACCACTTACACTAGACCTTGTGGTTTAAGCAACAACCAACATTGTGAGCAACATCTCCTTTCCCCAGTGAAAGACGAGATAATGTGTGACTACCCAACTGCTGAGCGTCCAGCTCCAAGGACCAATTAACTATGAGGTTCTTAGATCTCAGGTGTGATCCTGCTGTTGTTACTATTTTAAAGATGACTTAATGTGTATCTGTATATCTCAAATCTGTACTTCTAGAGAGCACTGACTAATACACTGGGGTCATTTAAAAGGCTAGCAGCACATCACAGTAGATGAATTTAAGGGACCCTGTTCTAAAGGGTAGAATGATTTGTATAGTTCATAGATTCATTCCTTAAGTAAATCATAGATTATCCGCCTCTCCTCATTCTAGTTCAGTTAGGTAAACTAGAATATTGTTTGGCTTCTTGTTTGGTCCTAGGGCACAGAGTAGGATAACACAACCAATAATAAAATTATAATGTAGATAAAAGGACTTGCTTGTTTTCAGCATTTCCTCCATCCCCAGAGGATATTGCTGATGTTGATGAGGAATGTCTCACCATAATAAAGTGAAGTAGCCTTGGACACAGCAATGCCACACTGTAGGTAGCTAAGAACATGCAAAAGGACACCTTACCAGATGTGAGATAATTGCAGGTCAAGACATGAACTTAATATCCTATAAACGAAACCCCCACTTGGGAAGGCTAGTTTCAATCATTAGATACACTCCAAATGTGACTCATACGCTATCCTCCTGAGCAAGGTGGTGATGACTTTATGGGTCAGTTGAAGAAATTACAAATATAGAGCACTAGTCGTTCTGACTGTATATATATAGTAGCCCTCCCTTATCTAAGTGGGATGTGTTCTAAGATTCCCAGTGGATACCTTTAATTTTGAACAGCACTGAATCCTACATATACTATATTTAATCCTATGCACACATTCTTGTGATAAAGAACAATTCATATGTTAGGCACAGTAAAGATTAACAATGACTAATAATAAAGGAGAACAATAATAAAACTATAATTAATAGTATACTGCAATAAAATTGCCAGCATCACTCCTCTTACAACTTGGTACTATTAATAAATAAAATAAGGGCTACTTAGGCAATGGCATTGTGGCCCTGGGAGTTAATCTGCTAACTGAAATAGCTACTAAGTGACTAACGGGCAGGATACACTGGGCAAAGGGATGACTCATATCCCAAGGGGGTCAAAGCAGGACAGATCAACATTTCTACACACAGGGAAAAATACACAATTCACAACTTTGTCTCTTTGTTTCTGGAATCTCCCAATTAAGGTCCTTCAGCTCACAGATGACTTCAACTAAGAGTACGGGCAGAAAATACTATCAATGATAGGTAAAAATATATGTAGCTTCATATCCAAGTTTTGAAGGAGTCTGCTGTTCTCAATATTAAAGCAGTGACTAGGGTGATTGTAAGAAGAACCTAGTAGAGAGTCAATTATAAAGAGAGAAAAGATTATGGAATCTCCAATGGAATACCAGAATATTTTAATGCTGACATACAGGTTTTGTCCACCATGATAAAAAGTGATAAGCAATAACCATATGCATTCTGAGGATTATGTTTCTTCTTACGAAAATAATGTCAACATCACCACCAAGTTTTGTCATTGTGACCACTGCCATCATCGCCATCAGTATCCCTATCATTTTCATGACATATCACCATCATGATTGTCACCATCACCATGATCACTACCACCAATGACATTATTGTCACCAGCATCACTATGATCATTATCATTTCAACATCAGCAAAACCGATGATCACAGTCATTGCCATCATTCTGTCCCCATTACCATCAGCATCTGTCTTCAGCATCACCATGATGTTGGCTGGGGTTCAACACTTCATGGTCAACAAAGCACCAACAAGACTAACTCAGTAACTTTTAAACCCTTTGTGTCCTGTGCTTTATACATATGCTATTGTGCCTGCTATCCCCCAAACTAAAAGATACACACATCTGTATATACAGCTAAAAGTACTAAATGATACACAGATCTGTATATGCAGCTAAAAGTTAAATACGAACATATCTCTGAAAAGATTCCTAAGCAGTTGAAAATATAATTTCCATGTGATTAAGATAACTAAATTCCAGGGTACCCCTAAATAACTTACTCTGTATCCTTTCTCCAGGTTTCACATCTATTCTTTGACTGAACGTACTCAACCACATCACAAGGCAATTGTTAGTCTTCTCCTGGAAGAGAGAAACTTGAGAGCCAGAGTCCTAAGAATTTCCAAAGCTTGTCAACAAGTATGTGGTAGAGTCTGACTTTCACCCACATTTGCCCAAATTGAAAATTGTCACTATTCCCACTGTTTTCTGTAGCTTCTGATAATAACAAATTTCTTTTTAAGTGAGAATTCCATGAGAGTTAGATGCAGGCCTGTGTAGGGAGACACTACTTGTGAGGCACGTAGTGATCACATATGCCGCTTAGAAAGGAGCAAATGAAGTTTATCTAGAAAGAAAAGCAACAGAAGAAGGAAGAGAGCACACCACTAAGGCTTGAATGCCTCAGATTCTAGGTGGCAAAGCTTTGACATTAGTTGTGTTTACACAGTACTACCTTGTTAAGTAATGGGTCTCTCTGTCATTCCTCAAAACTTGGATGCCTAGTTAGGCATCCTTTGACTCTGACTCAGCCATTTCTTTCTCTGTCCTTTGGATTTCTCATCATACCATAGAGATAATGTATTTATGCTCTGAAACACAAGATTTTAAGGCTAATAAATAAGCCTGTGAATAAGAATCCCACCACCTTCCAGTCCTGAAAGATTTGGGCTTTAGCTGATTATAATGAGCTGGGTTTTGTTTTTCTAACTCCACCATCCCCTCCATGTCAGTGTTGGATGTATTTCTGTAAGAAAGTGCTTCTCTTTTTTTCAATACTTGTTTAGATATTTTTCTTGAATGTCAGATATTTGTTTATGCATAAAATATAACATTTTATTTTATGCAATAATTTTAAGTAGTTTAAATTTTTTGAACTCCATTTGCCTTAGATTTTATAGCCCAGCAAGCTGGCCCTGTGCTTTGAATGTGTCCTTGCTATTCTTTGTGTTTGTGCCCATCTACTTGTGTGTACATTTGTGTGTGTGTGTGTGTGTGTGTGTGTGTGTGTGTGTGTGTGTATGCATTTATGTATGTGGAATTTGAATGTGGAAGTATGGTAGTGTGATTGTCATGGCACACATATGGAGGTCAGAGAACAACCTTGGATGACAGTCTTGGCCTCCTACATTGTCTGAGATAAGGTCTCTTTTGTTTCTCTTCTGCATACTTCAGGTTACCTAGCCTGTAAATTTTGATGAAGTCTCTATCTCTACTTCCTTTCTTTCCTTAGGATCACTGGGATTAGAGATGCTTGCACTAAAAATCTGGCTTTATGATCCACAGTTTCATAAACACCCCTCCTTTTGGAAACATTTTGAATAATAGTCTTTTATCATTCACTAATAATTATACCATAGGCTGTGTTTTCTTTTCCTTATCACTTATATCCTGCCTCTTCTTCCAGTCACTTGAAAGAGCAGAAACATGATGGGGAGGGAAATCAAAAAAGAGTGACAGCTGTGGCCATTGCCCTTGGAAATGAACCTTGGGTTTCCTCCTACCTTCATCCTATTCAGGTTCTGTGACCTTCCCTGAAGAGAGATGGCATTGGCAACAGCAATGACAAGTACTCTGTGACTGCATCCTGAAGGACCTCCAAGTGCAATGGGAAGAACAACATTGAACATCTCTATGGCTCCCATGAGGGTACAGATGACTTAAAGCCCACCCCAAATGTGTGGACTTGTAGAAGCCTTTCTAGATCAGGATATGTTACATTGACACCATATGGACTTGGCAGTATTGGGGGCAGAACAGGCCTCCTTTAAACTTAATTGTCTCTTTCTTTCTCTCTCTCTCTCTCTCTCTCTCTCTCTCTCTCTCTCTCTTTTCCTTTTGGTTTTGGTTTTGGTTTTTCCAAGACAAGGTTTCTCTTTGTAGCACTGGCTTTCCTGGAACTCACTCTATAGAACAAGGTGGCCTCAAACTCAGAAATCTGCCTTCCTCTGCCTCCCAAGTGCTAGGATTAAAGGTGTGCACCATCACTGCCTGGCCTTTTTAAGAAAGATTTATTTATGTATATGAATGAGTACACTGTATCTGTCTTCAGACACACCAGAGGAGGGCATCAGATCCCATTACAGATGTCTGTGAGCCACCATGTGGTTGCTGGGAATTGGACTCAATTGGCCTGGGAATGACACCCTCAGTGATCAGTAAGTCTTGCTTCCTCTATCAAGGGGAGTGAGAAATTAAAGAGAGAATATATGTATGTCAATCAACCTTTTATTCTGCTGAATGAAGCAGAGCCCTGGAACCCTGGAGTAGAGTGAGAATTCGCATGTTTCCTAAACACTTACTACTTGAAAAGGGCTTTTAATGTATCATTGGTTTCCAGTTTTCAATAATCCTACAGAGTCAATATTCACAGCCCCCAATTGCTAGATGGGGAGAATATACCTAGGATATTAAGCTGTACCACGTCACTCATCTGAAGAATGCACACACGGTCTGTACAGAAGTCTGCTGTGTAAAGTCATGAAGCTAATCAATGGTGTCATCAGTTTCTGGACATAATACTTCCTATGAAGGTAGAGTAAAGAAACGTGGGGAAGAAGTTCCAGCAGGTTGAACATGCAATCTCTGGATGGGTAGAAAGTAGCTGTGATAAGCAGAAGGGCTGTCCTCGAGGCTGTAGAAGCTAGACTGATAAAGGAAAGCAATGACTGGTAGAAGGGACTTCACAGGGAGGCACTCAACATAGAGCATCAAGTTCTCCCTCACTTTCTAGGTCAACCACAATTAAAATTCTCTCATTCCAAGATTATGATCAAAGAAAGGCTGGCAAGAGGAATGGCTTCCAGTTTTCAATTGTTCTCCAAGCCCCTTCCCTAGAGCATCTCTCCAGATCAATTCTGTCCTCTCACCTTTGTACCACTGGCTGGCTTTGCACTTCAGAGTTTGCTAACCAGCAATGGATGCTAAAGCCGGTGGGTAAGGACCTGGCAGAGGCAAATTATTTACATAGTCTCAAAATATATTTTAGGAAATTATTTACTTATTCCAACAAAATAGTGTCAACATAGTGGAGAATCAAGGTTGAACATCTTAAGAGGTTTCTGATAGCATCAACAATAAGGAGACAAACAGATCTGTGCCCTGTGGTACAATCCACCACAAAGGACTCATCTCTGCTTTGATGCACCACAAAGGACTCATCTCTGCTTTGATGCACCACAAAGGACTCATCTCTGCTTTGTGCCACAAAATGAGTAGCTTGAATCCAGACATAAGGACACAGCAGTACAATGTTGTCTAGTGCCATGAAATGTAATGACATCCTTCTCTACTCCATCATATAGGCCACTAGTCCCATCCCCCAGGTTCTATCCTTATGACCTAATAATATACCAAAGGCACATCTTAATACCCTAATATTGAGGATTAGGGTTTCAGTATGTAAATATTTGGAAAATCCAGACAGTAATACAAGGATATTCTATTTAAAAATATTAATGTTTTAGAAGAAAAAAGGGGGTGGGGCAGGAGACTAAATAGCTACGGTAGCTGTGAAGGGACACTGTGATTCTGTACCAGATTCAGGACAGCACAGAATGTTATAAAGAATAATAGTGTTGAAAATTTTCTAACAATGACTGTATATTAAGCAATAATATTATATCAAGATTAAATAGTGTGATTTTTATAGTTGTAAGAGAACATTTTGCTTTTAGGAAGTCAGTACTGAATATTGAGAGAAAGGGCACAATGCATTCAGTTAAATCTAAAATTGTGGCCAGAAGAATTTTGATTACTATACATGCTACATGTTTGATCAATATCTATCTATCCATCTACTTATCCATCCATCCATCTCTCCACACACAGAAATGATAATACTTGATCAGCCTTATAAGTGGATCTGTGATACACCCACATTTTTTTATGTATATGAAACTATGTCAAAGTGAATAGTTGACAAGAAGTATATATTTTCAGACTGTCTATGGTGAGCAGGACAAGCATACGTATTAGTTCATTTGATCTTCTTAAAGGGTCCCAAGTGGGATGCAAGTGTGTGATTGTGCAGGTTAGTTAGGCAGGCCCTCATTTTCCACATGAATAAATGAAAGAGCCAATAAGTTGTGAGATTTATCAGAGGTCAAGAGCTAATATTAGCATGTGAATTCAGAAAGCCCGATTCTAAGTTGAGCATGCTTTAACAGCTCTCTTGATTGATTTCTGCTTGCCTTCCTCTTGATTGATGTGCCCGGTTACCTGGTACTCTGTGCTTGCCCTGCCAGTCATGCAGTCATGGTCTGCAGTGCACTGAATTTCTGTACGATCTCACCATTTCCCCTGGTCTACCCAGCCTCCAAGGCATTTATTATTTATTTATTTATTTCGATTTTTTTTTCTAGACAGGGTTTCTCTATGTAGCCTTGGCTGACCTGGAACTCATTCTGTAGACCAGGCTGGCCTCGAACTCAGAAATCCGCCTGCCTCTGCCTCCCAAGTGCTGGGATTAAAGGCGTGCCATGTGCTTATCCAGAGTCCATTTCAACTTTCCCCATGTCTAATGTTAGGAGGCACACGGTCTCCTTTAGTTATGTATTTACTCAAACCCCTCACGGAAGGACATAGTATGAGTACAAAAAGATAGTTTCTGATTCTTGGAAACTAAGCAGAATAAGATCAGAAAGGGGGACCTGAAGTTTAACTAGGTGGGGAAAAAATAACGTAGAGAAAGAAATCATAGAACTCTAGAAATATTTTATATTTATGTTGCTTCATAATTAAGAATCTTCACCCCTGTGACTGACTTTAATGAGATCCAAATGAGACGTCTTCATCAGTGACAAGTACTGAGCTTTGGCTGTATTAAAAGATACCAATTTCTAGGCAGGTGACCCATTCACGAAGAAAAGGCTCTCTTTCAAGTCAAATGAAGGTATATTATAGGTTTGGATCTATTTACAGTACCTCTCAGTGTTCATGAATCATCACTAATGTGTTTTTTTCCTATAACAAATCAGCAGCACATTCTATTGAAGTCTACCTATGAACTTTTATTATATTTTTATATTATTATTATTATTATTATTATCATTTTGTAACTATACTCTCCTCTCTTTAAGTTATATAAGAGTCCTAAAGACTTATGATTCAGAACTTGAGAAGGATGTACCTGGAAGTCTCTCTATAGATAATATCAAACAAATGTGATCTGCCAAGTCAGCTATCCATTCTTCAAACTGGGCTCTGTGGAAGCAAGGTGGGGGGAGACATTGGGGGTTTTCATGTTAGAGGTCTTGCAAATCAAAAGCAGAGAGCTATGCACGTGTACACTGCTTCCATCTGATCCTCCTTTCAGAAGAGAGGCAACTACTCAGTTGCTATGATTGGTTAACCACTTTGGAGCTTAGAATGCTTGTGCTAGATTTATTCTGCATTCTGCTTTAGCCTGGCAACTGAGAAAATGCCAACGCAAGCCAATGCCTTTCAAAATGGGAAGCCACGATTATTTACCTTCTCCTTCAACAACTGCCTCATAAATAAAAAGAAGAAAACCGGAGCACACACCTGCTCTGGACATCTGCCTGGCCCTTCCTCAGGAGTCCTGCCTTTCTGAGTGATGGCCCTAGGTTTTTCACTGCTGAGCCATGCCAAGCCCACATGTGGGGGCAGCAGGGAGCAGCCAATGGAGAAAGTGGGGCAGCAATGAAAGCAGTATTTTATTTGATAAAATTGTAAAGAGCGGCTTGTGCTGTGGAGAAAGAATCTCCAAGTAATAAATGTCGAGTTTATGAACAATTGAGCCTCTTTATTCCTGACTGAAGTTGCTCTTTAAGGTCAACACCAAAAGTGCTCCCTTGAGGGGCCAGGCTGTTTTGCTGAGTGGGTTTGTGGCAGCTGTTATCGCACTGGAGTTGGGTGTGGGGAGAGCTTCGCCTAGTGTTATTGGGGTCTACAGAAAAAGATGTGATAAATGTACTGAAAGGAGAACTATCTAGGCATTTTCACAGTTTTTGATTAGCGTCACAATGTACGACCATTTAATGCTAGAACCCCAGAAACCCAAGAGAAATACATTTCCTTTACCATAGGCTTCCTCTCTCATAGTGGAATCCACCTTCCAAATGTTAAATGCAAACCAAAACAGACAAACACACAAACAAAATCACTGCCTGCTGCACCTTGAGATCTTTCCTGTGGGTGTTGAGATGTGTGAATTTGAAATATAAATCCTCAATGTATAACTGGGATTGGGGAACTAAATGAAAGCACAGGCATGTGCACTATGTGCATATCCAGCAGTGAGCAAGCACATGACCTTGACTTAACAGTCAAAGTACTGCTGGGGTTCTATTTGCCTGTTTGCCACACCCTCAGAAATGACAAGCCACACCTGCTTTCCTGCAAGGGTGGCTGAGCTACAGCTCACAAAGCTGTAGGTTCTAACATTAAGCTAATGCAGAGAGCTCAGCCTTTTCATTTTAAGCCAGGTTCTCTTACAAAAGTTGCCAATGTGGCCATTTTGAAAGCAGTTCCAAGGAACTTGCTATACCCTGTGGCAGCTGGAGTAGGGTCCACCACTCCATCAATAAGTCTGTGGAAATGACAATAACAAGGAAAGACACACAGAGAAGAAGGGGATAGAAGGGCTTAGGAGCTGAATGACTGATGCAGCAGGAAATGGAGATGATGAGCCTTCCTGGGAGTGAATTTGTTTTTCCTGGGGTTACCATAGCAGGAGTGTGATAGACAATACAGTCCAGACTTAACCCTTTAATCTCTACATGTCTTCATTGTGGCTAGCTTCCACTTCTTGCTATTCTTGGAACTAGGAGTCCTGACCACAGAGAGGCTCAGTATCCTAAGCCCAAGAACTAGAGAATTGCCATCTGGAAGAGTAACCAACTTTAACCTTGAGAGCCACTGAAAATAACCTTTCTCCACTGATCCCTGGGTTGACATGGAAAAAGAGGTTATTTAGAGCATATTTCAAAAATTATCAGGGTCTTGGGAGCCATCCATCTCAGAAGAGAGTGGCACTTAACCAACAAAGCTTTGATATCTATAGAATGAACGCATCACCCCCATCTGCTGAGTGCTAAGTTTCTAGTTCCTTGCACGTTGGGGAAGCATAAACAGGGCCAAGAAGGTAACAAGCCTCATTGCGGGATGCTCAGGAAAAGAAAGTGGAAAGGCCGTGTCTGTAATAAATCAATTAGTCGATAATTCAACAAGAAAAATGCAGTTTAATGTACCAATGGTTCTTATTATTGGCTCTGGAGCCAGAAAAAGGCACCAGTGAGAAAGAGAGGATGGGCAATTAATCCTATTGTCTTCCTCTGGACACACTAACGCCTGCAAAAGTCTGTGTGAGACCTTTCACATAGACCGCATTTTCTGCCTATGTCCTATTTCCCAGTAAATCTGCGAAACTCCATCAATTAACAATAACAAAATGGAAATCTAATTCTCCAAAAGGCCACATAAAAAGTCAATGGAAACTCGCAGCGCCTCAACTCCAAGCTCTATTTTATGCTTCTCTAGCTTCCAGGTTGCGATTCTTCACCAGAATCCACGTCTCGTCAAGGTGACTCTTCAGGCAAGAGTTTTGTGCTGTTATAATAAATAGGGGTGACATCTCACATCTATTTAACAGCACATGAGATAGACACTAGCACGCTGCTTCTTATAAATGGAGCATGGCTGGGCTCAGCTCAGCAGAATGTGGAAGCAGCCAGACAGAATAGGAGACAGGAATAGGATTTCTGCCTCTATATCCCCCACCCTACCCCCTACCCCTATGCCCAGACGTCTCCTTGGGATGCCAGCATTCCATTTAAGGGTAGACGGCATTTTCTAGGATACTGATTCCTAGGTCCGAAAGGCCTTTGCTGTTTTGCTAGGCATCAACATACTGGGGGAAGTAAGATACTACGGTGAATTCACTCCTCTGCCACTGAACCCAGCAAAAATAGGAAGAAATTACTAGCAAGAACTATTTTTGCCTAAGCCCTTCCCCAGAATACTAAGAACCTTATTATCAAAGCTCTAAGATCTAAAAGCATAACCTAATTGCAACCAGCCTGGAAAGAACATGAAAAAAAGTCACAAGTGGTGTTCAGCATGCCATGGTGATTAATAGTCAGATATGTGCTGGGAAAGAGCCACTCTGACAATTTTAAAAATTCAGCCGTTGACTTCCGGTGGAAAAACTTCTTGGGCTAGGCAACATCTGCTATCCCACCTACACACCCACCCAACCACCCACCCAGGAGGGTGTGCACATGGGGTAGGGGATTTCTCTGTTACCCCCAGGAAGGTATGTGTGGGGTGGTCCCCAAGTGAGGAGTGCTGACAGTAAACTTCTTTAGCCTTTCTATTCCTAAACAGTAGGAGCCCATCCACTCGTTCATTACACTGAGGTTTTTATTTTTCAGAAAATGACTCTACCGCTTAAATCACATGCTGCAAGGCACTGTGGGATAGTGGTTGTTTAACATTTCAAAAATAGCCCCTAAAGATAGTCCCCATGACATTAGATAACTTGCTACAGATGTCTGCAAAGGGTGGGAGGCAGCTTTGGCCCCACAGTGACATCTGATCAAAGCCCCAGTTCCCTTTCCTTCCAGTCACTTAATTTCCCTCTAGAAAGCCTGAGCTGACAAACCAGGAGAGAAGAAAGCACCCTTGTGGGTGGGGTATCAGCGCTCTTGCTCTTACCATTGCTCTGTTGGGAGACACAGCATCACATCACAGAAGAATGTAGAAAGGAGAGCTGATGAGCAAGGAGGGGCAGAGCAACAGACTGACAGCCACAGAGACACTGGGAGAGGTGACATATGATGACACTTCCTCTTTCTGCAGCCTGTAGCTCCCTTCTAGGAAGGAAGCCAACATAAATTCTTGCACTCAGCAGTGCCCAGATAGACCGGAAAGAAAACAAAAAGGAGAGATTAATCTCAGCATCACAGGTGCCCCTAAGCCACTCTGCTAATACTGCCTTCCAGGGAGGGCTTGATTGGGGGAAGGTTTTGCCAGGAGCTGAGCTACCAACTGCAGACTTCCCTTCTCAGCCCCACACTGCATTTTATTTCTTTCAAGCCGTGCTTCTGATTGCCTCACTCTGGAGGGCTGGCAGTGGTACATTAACCTGCTGGACCACAGGGAGAGTCGACGGCTGCCAACGTGGCTATCAAAGGGCCTCTTCTGTACTCGCACTCTCCTGGAGATGCCAACAAAAAGCAGCCACAGAAAACCTCACCTCATGGGGGCATCTTCTTGCCTCATAATTAACCTTCACTTCGGTGAGCCTGCTCTATGTAGAAACTGCTATGCACCCACGTTCTAGAGCTTTCTTCACTATTGAAAAGTTTGCTTGGGGCCCGATTCACAGGGAACCCATGTTGGTCCTCTCTCCTTGGGTGGTACATGCTCAGTCATTGTCTGTGGAGTCTTTCTTCTGAAAGGTCTCTGTTTCTTCTCTTTAATGTTTGTGTCCCCTCTGCCTTTCTCATGGCTGTGACTGTGTCGCAACAGGTTTAAGGAAGTCCACTGGGCTTAGACGCATTTAAAAATAATTCTGTCAATTCCATAGTACTTCTGAATGGGGAGATTATTGTCATGCACGAATTATTTGATGCTGGTGAAGATGGTCCTTAGTGGCTCTCACTAATCCACAGTCCTTGTGGAACTGGAAAGATTTGACATTCAATGATCGCATCCTGCAACATAGCCTGCCTGGGTAGATCTTGTATCATGCTGTCCCATTTTACACACCCTGCACTCAAACATTAAGTATCTCCAGGGCCCGAGCTGACAAAGACCCTCCTAAAACAGTGCTTCTCTACTTAACATTAAGTATCTCCAGGGCCCGAGCTGACAAAGACCCTCCTAAAACAGTGCTTCTCTACTTAACATTAAGTATCTTCAGGGCCCGAGCTGACAAAGATCCTCCTAAAACAGTGCTTCTCTACTTAACATTAAGTATCTCCAGGGCCCGAGCTAACAAAGATCCTCCTAAAACAGTGGTTCTCTGCTTGTGGCTCACAACCCCTCTGGCAAATCTCTATCTCCAAAAATATTAACTTTATGTTTCATAACAGTAGCAAAATTATAGCTATGGCATAGAAACAAAAGTAATTTTATAGTTGGGGGTCCCCACAACATCAGGAACTGTATAAAGAGGTCACAGTGTTGGGAAGGGTGGGGACCACTGTCCTATAATATTATCTCATACAAATGCATCTCTGAGAAGTTCAAAATATGCATACCATATCCTGCTGATCTCACCCAAGCACTGTAAGAAGACCCACCTCTTAACTCTATTACTTTCTACTAATGCAGTAAGCAACATTTTAATAGTTAGTGAGCACTGAACTACCTCTCAAGACAAAGTACACTGACTACAGGTTGTTCTGCTTATCACACAAGCCCTGGCCAATAACAATAGGCACTGTGACAAACAGATGATGAGGTAGGACATTAAACTCTGATCCCTGGAGGCTGGGCGCTCACAGCCAAAGCTTTGCTGATCCTTGTGTTCTGCTTCTAGAATGGGATTAAATTCACCATCTATAACCTCAAAGTTTGAAAAGAAGGGTTCAAAAAAAAAGAAAAGGGGGTTCTCTATGAAAATGCAGTAGATAATAATTTCAGCTAACAAGAGGTCTATTTCCAAGAAGTGGATTTCATTTTCTTTTTGAGTCATGGTCTCTAAATTTCATTCAAAACTGTCATTCTCCTGCCTCCACTTAATAGGTGCTGTGATTACAGGGTGTGTCACCATGTCCAGCTAGCAGGTAGGATAAACTGGTCCCCTTTCCTGTGCTGTTCTCCCACTGTTACTAGTTTGTGTCTGTGATATTTAGGGGTTAATTGTCAACTGGGCAGAGTCTAGAATCACCTGGGAAGAGGGCCTCTGGGCATGCTTGTAGAAAATTATCTTGATTATGTTAATTGACAGGGTAAACCCATATTAATTATAGGCAGGGCTATTCTCTGGGCAGGAGATTCTGGTCTGTATAAAATGCTGACTGTGTGTGTGAGGGAGACAACTTCTTCAAGCTCCTTCTGCCTGGATTTCCCCATCACCACAGACTGTACCTTGAACCAAAAGTTCAAACAAACCCATTTTCCCTGAAATTGCTTTTGCCAGGGTATTTTCCTACAGAATCAAGAAAGGAAAACAGAATACTATTCTTATGACTTTCATCACCGCGCTGTTTCTCTAAAGTCTCTGGTGCTTCATACAAGACTTGTTTATGTTTCCCCATGGCAGTGTGCATAGCAGCCAAAGCAAGGAACTATAACCACATGCAGCAAGTAACTGGGAAGTCCTTTACAAAACATATTCCTTTTATTTTTATTTTCTGAGATTATAATAGAAGTATACCATTTACCCTCCAAAACCTCCCATGTACTCTACCCTCAAATCCATGACCTCTTTTTTCATTAAGTTTATATGTATGTTTCTAAATACTTAAGTACATCCTAAACAGCCTATATAAACATACTTGTACTTATGTTCTCAGGGCTGACCATTTTGTATTGGATACCCAAATGTATTGGTGACCTCTTCCCTGAAGAAGAGCATTTTGCCGTTCTCAGCAGTCTTTAGTTATCTGTAGTTCTTTGTGTAGTGTTGAATCATCTGAGCATTTTTGTCTCATCCATGTCAGTATGTCTATTGTTGTCCTTGTTCAACTCATTTTAGGCTGTCTTGTTGGTGAGACTTTATGCGTTTAGCTTCTCACATGCCTAGGAGACCCAGTCTCATAGAAAACCCCCTGTTCATCTGGTTCTTACAACCTTTCTACCTCCTTTTCCACAATGATCCTGGAGCCTTAGGCATGGGAGTGTGGGAGTGGTGCTGTGTGTGGCTGGATACACTGGGACTTGTTCAAAAGCAAATACATTTTAGCACAGCCACTCGTTATTCTCATAACACTTATCCCAGTTAACTTTGATGGGCAGAGACTATATCATGGAGCATTCAACTCTGTCTAATCCACCCTCACAAATATGGCTGATAACAGGGGAGCCTGCAGGAAACATTAGTGTCGGAAAGAATATGAAAAAAATTGCCTTTGTTTGTATACTGGACACCTTTTCTTTTAATCTGTGGATGATTTTCAAATATGACTCAATGGTTAATTTAATCAGTTGAATCTATGTATTGGAGCAGCACAATTCTAGATGCTAAATCTTCATCTATGCTTGGGAAGTGTATCACTGATGAACACAGCACAAGAGCATGATTAAAGGGCAGATTTAAGGCTATCATAGCTACTTGTAGCTCGAGTTCTGCTTGGTGACATTAAAGGCTTGTTCACCTATTGGGTGTCATTATTTGCAGTGTGTGATTTTAATGTATATCACACCCAGAACTGATTTGATGTGTGATGACAACCACTTTTTGTTATGTGACCTGATAACCGATTAGTTCAAGAAAATGTCTCTACAGAATTACCTAATCATTTTTGAGTAACCAGAAAATGCACATACACAAATTGACAGAGAGGAACAATGATAAACTCTACACTGATCACCCAAGCCTCCCTGGCTCTGTGATGATCACCACATGGAAGTGTCACAGCACAGTCTCCTATGAAGAGGACAGTGACAGTCTACCACCAAGATTTCTTTTTTTTTGTTTTTTGTTTGTTTGTTTTTTGTCTGTTTGTTTTTTGTTTCAAAATAGCATTTCTCTGTATAGTCCTGGCTGTCCTGGAGCTCACTTTGTAGACCAGGCTGGTCTTGAACTCAGAAATCTGCCTGCTTCTGCCTTCCAAGTGCTGAGTTTAAAGGCGTGCACCACCACTGCCCAGCACCAATAAGATTTCTACCCCTACTAATGTAGGTGGTATTGTTGTTTTTGCTGCTGTTGTTATCCTTACTACAGTTTTTGTGCATGTATGTGTGAATTGGTGTGTGTGCCATGGTGTGTGTGTGTGTGTGTGTGTGTGTGTAGGTCAGAGGACAACTTATAGGAATCAATTATCCTTCTACTGTGTTGGTCCTGGGGATCGAACTCTAGCTGGCAGGTTTTGTGCAAGTGCATTTAGATGGTGAGTCTTCTCACCAGCAGCAACGTGGCTGCTTATCAGTCAGCATGTATTATAGATGCTATGGAATGCCAGAGCCTAGAAACTATGTAGAGGCTTATAGACTGCAGTCATGCCCATTGGCCATACCTGATAGAAGCATCTTATTTATTGGTGCTCACAGTTTCTCAGGTGTCAATTCAAAGTGGGCAATGCGGTAGATCAGAGAAGTTTGTATTTTAATGGCCAGGAATCTATGTGAACTGATGACAAGAAGAGACCAGTACAAAGCAAAGTTCTCTGGGATGAGGCTCTGAGTGACCAAGCTGCTTCTTCCATTCATGCCCTAGCTTCCTCCCTTTCATCACCTTCAAGTAATCTATTTGAATTTTGAGTCCCAAAGTAGATTAATCCACTCACCACTACACTGTCCATAGGACCTCGTCTTCTTCAAATACCCTCACAGTCACACTCACACATAGTGGCCTGGCGAACCTCAATACAACCCAGTTGACTATCAAGATTAACCATTATAACTTCTTTCAAAGCACACTACATGTGATTCACTGGGGGGCTCTACAATATGGGACACTAGCTATACCACCTGGCAGAAATGTAGTTGTTCAACTTAAGTACACGATGATGTATTGTTGGCTAGCAAAACACAGGCCACAGAGAATAGAGAAATAATAACCAACAGAATGCAAGAAAATACAGTCATGCAATGCAATTCTGTTCACATTCATTCTGTTTCTCTTCAGGACATCTGTGAATATGTTATTCAACATTTGTTATGTGAGTTAATAACAATATGCCTAAGCATTTTGTGTCTGCATACATGTCTATATGAGAAACACTACAGTAAATATGCCTTTCTGTTTTATGAACAATGGCTTTGTACCTTCGAAGCACGTTTACTTTGACCAAGGCCAGGCAAACTCCCAGTCTATAAACACTGCTACTCCTTCATTAAAGGGAGTCTGAATGGTACAGAGATCTCCTGTTAGCACCATCATTACCAAAGAAACTCAAGGTCCTGAGGAATAGCCTGATGAGGGAGGACAACAAAAAGCTACACAGCTGCAGACTTCTCGTGTTACCCTGATCATGCTCTAACACGGAATGGCTGCTTCAAGAGCTAAAGAAAAGCTCTTGAAGGCCTGGACTCCACTTGGCCATTTCCATGTTTAAGTCCTTACTGATCAATGGCGATTGAATGTGAAAATGGAGCCTTGGGGAGGAGCTCATTTCTGGGAGTGTACACTCCAGAATGTTCCTGATTTCTATTCTGTCACACTGCATTGCAAGTGTTTGCTCAGCAAGTCAACTCCCAGTGAGATCCCGTGTGGGTATCCATGCAAAGGCTTAGAAAATAGCAAGATGTGCATTCTAAATGGTAGACATAAGGCAATGGGTATCATATGAAGGGACCGGGGTGTAGAGCTCCCAAAAGCTCACCGTCAGGCCGCCACATACTGGACCCCCATGGGTTTAGCTATTAATACATGAACTTTGTTAGTGTCCGCCTCACCCTTGCTGCCTGCTCGCTTTTATACTATGTTGCATAATTAATCTGTCAACATTCTGTGACAGGATATAAATATTAATAATGTGATCACACAGTTAGCTGTTCCCTTTAAAATTCAGTGCTGAGGAGATAAATTGGCTACTTAATCTTGCAAGATTCCAAAAAGGGGTGGCAAAGAGTGGGAGAGGAGGTGGTGATGGAAAGAGAAAGAGAAGGGATGGGAGCCAATTGGTAGGAGTTAGGGTTTTTTTTTCTTTTTTCTTTTTTTTTGAAACTGGACCCACTCTTGTACTTTCTGGACTACTGAAAGGTAGACCACAGGCCACTTTGGAACTAGTTTGATTCCTTTATGGACCCATATTGCCATCAGCCTCCCCACTCCCTTTTATCTACACTAGGGTCCGGGAGGGACATGGAAAAGCCGGGCCCTTCCCTCTGGCATACCTCATCTCTGAATCAGCATGAGGGGTAGTAAATTCCAGGAGATACTCAAGCCAACTGTCTCTCTTTGTTTCCTGGGAGAAGAGGTTTATGTTCTCTCCAAGGACTGACCAGCAGTAATTTAGGAGATCTGCAGGCTAGCAGCCTTAGCAACCCTGAAAGGCAGGCGTGGTTAGATAAGCTGGGAGAGGAAGCATGTTATGCCTGACAGCTTCCCATAAAGGGTCTATTTTTCCACTGGCTTGCCAAGTATTCTGTGTTAGCATTAATCAAATAGCTCCTGAAAACGACCATTTCCAAGAACCCTGCTAAATTGGGCTTTAGTCAGACTGTGCCGGCCCCAGGCACGCCGTGGCTAAGGTGTTCATTCTGCCTTCCTTTCTCCTGCCAGGACACAAACCGGCTTAGTCAAGCAAGAGCTTTTCTTGATCACCTATTTGGAAGTTAGTTCCTTACAAATAGGCTTACATAGGACATGAAAAATGAAAAGGATGGGGAGTCAAATTAAAAACCATGAGTTGGAGGAACATAAAAATTTGGTGCAAGGTAAAGCATGAAAAGTCACAATTATTACCAAGACAGAAAAATGATTTGCACAGCAATGAAAAGTCAGTCATTTTATCCATTCTTGATTTTCTCTGGAGTTTTACAGTACTCTCTTGGCAATGACTTATCTTTTTAATGTAACTATTCATGTTGCTCTAATTCTTTCTTTAGGATGCTACTAGCAGAGAAACCATGAAGATGATGGGACCCATTTTACAGATGGGGAAAAGAAAAGGGCAAGACAGAAAGGTGGCTACCTGTCCATACTTCCTACAGGAGCTGTGATGCAAGACAGAAAGGTGACTACCCGCCCATACTTCTTATGGGAGCTAGGATGCAACCTGTTCCTCAACTCCCATGCCTACTTTCAGAAACAGTGTACTTGTAGATACAAATAGCAAAGGTATTTAATTAAATCTTCCTTTCATCTGATTCAGATGTCCTAATAATTTCCTAATAATGTCATAATCCTGTAACTTGCCTATTTCTGTAAGTTTTAATATACATGATACGAACCCCTTGCAAGAATCTGGGAACACTTTCTCTATAAGATGTGTACACACTTAGAGAAGACATTAGCTTTTAGCTTTAATGTACACTCACTAGATCCTAGATATCCTTGTATTTCCATAAATTGTATATGAATAATAATGAACAATATATAAATAACAATACATTGTATAATAATTATATGTTGAAAATAATATATAAATAATCAAATATGAATGGATGGTTTCGGTACTTTATGGAGGGGTGGGGATAGGAGCACTCTTAACAGAGTTAGTACTTTTTTCTAAATTAAGTGATGATAAATGATAGATTGATTATATTAGATAATGGACAGATTTCTCTTGGTGCTTTTTACCACGCTAAGAGAGGTAGGGAGGCTTTGGGCTTGCCCAGACCCCTCCATTAGAGCTGGAATCAGTCTGCCTGTGTTGCCCTTGCCTGCTGGAATGCTAATGTGGCCAGAACTCCTGTCTGTGTAACACAAGGAAGAAGCAAAGGCAGGTACTGGCATCAGCTCTCCATCACTTGGCTTTACACGTACAGAAATGAAAGGGATACTTTAGATTAAAAGATGTGTTTAATGACCTGATTAATTCATTCCTGACAGTCCAAAACTGTTCTCTGATTCTCCTTCTGTTCTTAACCTTTGCAGCTCTTGTTCATGTACGCCAGCTCGCCTTTCTTCTTTGTGTTTCTTTCTTGCTCATTTTATTTTTTTATTGGTTTAGTTTAATATTCAGAAACTGCTCCTCTGACTTTGATGTCAAGTGTGTGTGTGTGTGTGTGTGTGTGTGTGTGTGTGTGTGTGTGTGTATGTTGTTATTGTTGTCATTGTCATCTAGGAAAAGGAGTATAAATGCTTCTACAATCCAAATTTGTCATCACAATGCCCATCAAAACACATTATCAGGTCTTAGCTAATCATGGTGGTGCTCAGTAAACAAACAAGGGCACAAGCCTCTCCTGACCTTCTGTACCATGGACATGAGTTTATTCGTTTGCTGCAGTTTGCAACGTTAATTAATGATGTCGATCCCGGCCCCACATTGTACATAAGACACTGAGAGAGCTTAGCTAGCCGTAATGAATGTGAGGGGTTATGAGTAGGATCAGCAGGTGCCAACAGAAGGACCACAGACAGAAGCATTTTGATGGGGCTTTCTAGGGAGGTTCAGCCTTGTGTATTAACAATGGATGATTTATCTCCCCTTCAGACTTTTTTTTTTTTCCTGGAAAATACCCTTTTTATATCCCTCCTCCAAGCTGGAGATCTGAGTAAATGCTACGCCCACTGCTCGATGCTGTGAGGAGTTTAGAAGCAGACAGCAAGAGAATCTCAGATTAAAAAGTCAAGAACCTGCTCTTACACATTCATTAGTTCATAGATCTGAATGCAGTGTGGCAGAGGTCCAGGTTAGCCACAAATGGGAGCATGTGGGGTTTCAATGAAAACTTATAACCATCCAGCTCTGTGGGAAAGAAGGAGTGAGAAGACTTAAGGTTGCTTTTGCAGCACTTTCTTTTCTGCCACACTTGGGCAAATGCTGGAGGGACTGACTGAGTTAGTTCATTCTTAAAGAAGCATATAATAACCAATTAATTACAAAAACATTGACTTACGCAGGAAACAAGACAAAGTATACGTTTTTAAAATTACTGACTACAAAAGCTTGGAAAGAAGGGGTAACTGGAAACTGTAGCTCAAGCTATAAAACCATATTGTGAACCATAAGAACTTTGTCTGCTTATTTGACTTTTCCCCTAGTTGTGTAAGCCATGTTCCTTTATAGAAAGACTTTGTTGCAACTTACTAGGCCCAATCTATTAGTAAAGACTGTTTTAGACCTCATCATCAGAACAGTCCAATGAGGATGGGTAAAGGCACTGTGATGACATGTTTGTTACATGTGTCAGATGGCCATGGCCACAGGGCACTAACACACATTACATTGTGAGTACCTCATGGTTTCCACACCCCAATCAGGAGACTTGAGCAAAGTAGTATATCTTCTCTGACCAAGGTGAATCTCATTTACTCACATCAAAATCTAAGGAGATCAAGTGATCCAAGCAAGAACTCCTACCTGATTCTGTAACACAGACATTGGTCTTTTTATGCCTTGGACCCCAACTAGGAGATTAGTTCTTCCTTAGCCTGCTATCATTTAGTATCAACTAAAACTCCACGCAACAGTGAGTCTCCAGGTTGCCACCTATAGACTTTGAGATTTATCAGCTTCTAGAGTTTTGTGATCTGATTCTCTGTTCATGAGTGTTATTGGTTTCGTTTCTTTACAGAATACCACATTATATGGTAAGCATGACCTATAGCCAGAAAGCTATGTGCCAGAGCTGTGATTAGCTCCTCAGAAAATAACATAGGAATCTCACAGGAAAGAGAAAATTCTTGGAGTACTTTTTTTTTAAATATAAAAGAAAATAATCTTTAGATTAAAATAACTTTTCTGTTGTAAGCATTATTAAGTTTTATTGTTGCTGTGACCACAGTGCCTGGGAGAACATCTTAAGTAAGAATTAATTAATTTTAGCTCACAATTTGCCAAAGTTCACCCTATTGTCACTTGGCATCAAGAAGTTGGGCAGTTAGATATGGTAGCGGGGACATGTGACAGATGACATTTGTAAACAGGAAGCAAAGAAATAGAAAAGGAAGCAGGGACAATATACCTCAAAGGGCCTGCCTCCAATGATCAACTTCCTTCAGGTAGCTCCCACCTCATAACTTCTTAGAAAATTCTACAGAACCCACACCAGCTGAGGGTCAAACTGGTAACAAATGCCTACAGAGGGTATTCTGTATTCAGACCATAAAAGGATTGATTACTAAACATTTAACATCCCCAGGAGTTACAGGAATACCATGAAAGTTTCACATGCTGTCTTCTATTAGTGACTTAAGTGACACTAATAGTCAAAATATCTCGGGGGGGGGGAGAAATGGAGGGAGGGAGAGAGTTAAAGAAAGAAGGAAGGAGAAGGAAAGAGAGGGAGAGAGAGGGAGAGAGAGAAAGGAGAGAGGAAGGGCAGGAAGAAGGATGAAGGAAGGAGGAAGAGAAGGAGAAGAATAGATGGAGGGAAGACATACACAGGTAGAGAGAGAGAGAGAGAGAGAGAGAGAGAGAGAGAGAGAGAGAGAGAGAGAGAGAGAAACTAGACAGCAGAAGCAGCCAGAATAATTATGTCATCCAATCCAGAGAGGACTGTCGACTGTCTTGTGTTTATTTTCATCTACATTATTTTTTCATCTTTGGTACCTACTCTGGGTCTCTAAAAATTTTTTTAAGGAAGTTTTATTTATTTTTTCTTCAGATCGGAACCTGGGGCTTCTGCTGAGGGAGTCAGTGGTGACAGATTGACTCATTTAATAAAAACCTGTGAATGAAATGAGTGGAGGCAGAAATGTGCTTAGACTTAAGAGCTGCAGGTGTGTCTCCTCAATGAACCATCACCCACAGATGCCGACTGGGTTTCCATGGAGACAGCTAGGCATACTGGCACTCAGGCCAGTCTATCTCCCTTCTCACTGGCATCCAGCCTCTGCATGCTCACCAGTGGAGATGGACCATGCAAATGAGGGCTAAATTTTCTGCAGTTCTCATAGGTTTTGCTTTCCTGTTTGATTCAACTACAAGACAAAAGATTTGAGAGCAGCCTTAGCTACAGAAATGTTAATTCTGGGAAGACATCTAATTATAGTCAGATATGAGCTCACTTTTTTTTTTTTTTTTTAAGTGAATTACTATCTTTTTTTTTTCTTTCCTCTCTTTATTAGATATTTTCTTCATTTACATTTCACATGTTATCCAGAAATTTTCCCTTACCCTCCCGCGTCCCCGCCCTGCTCCCCTACCCACCCCCTCCCACGTAATGGCCCTGGCATTCCCCTCTTCTGGGGCATATAGAGTCTGTATGACCAAGGGGCCTCTCCTCCCAATGATGGCCAACTAGGCCATCNAACTTCATTCTTCTTGAGATTCATGTGTTTAGTAAGTTGTATCCTGTGTAGTCTAGGCTTCTGGGCTAGTATCCACATATCAGTGAGTACATGTTATGTGAGTTCTTTTGTGATTGGGTTACCTCGCTCAGGATGACATCCTCCAGATCCATCCATTTGCCTAGGAATTTCATATAGCTCACTTTTACATGAGATCATGGTCTGACTTCTGCACTCTTGTTTCCCTTTTCTGTTGTTGTTTTGTTTCTTTCTTTTTTTTGGTCATCATTGAGATCATCAGATACTATCCAAAGTACACATGAATTTGGATGGCCAAGGTCTACCATATTTCAGAAGACCAAAAGCTTTATAGTGAGGAGTCTTCTCTTTCAGAATAGGGAAAATCATTTCTGT
Organism: Mus minutoides; assembly: GCA_902729485.2. Classification (NCBI taxonomy): domain Eukaryota; kingdom Metazoa; phylum Chordata; class Mammalia; order Rodentia; family Muridae; genus Mus; species Mus minutoides. Next base: position 3,756,438 of record LR749514.1, read on the forward strand.
CATTTCTTTATAATGTTATATAGGTTACACACACACACACACAATGTGTGTGTGTACTAGAAGTGTGTGTCCATAAGACAATATAACTGAAATGCTACTCACTTACTTTCAGAGTAACACAGCAACTTCTCAGTGCAGAACACAAAACTGATCTCTGCTTAGGAATTTGCTGATAGCTCAATGGATGAACACAAAAAGAAAAAGTTCACCTGGAACTAGAATGTTGTGGAAGAGTTTCTCTCCCTATTCTCTTTCCTTTCTAACAGTATCGAGTTCCCTGACTTCTTAGATGAAGCAAGTTTGCACAAAAGAGCCAGGGAGAAGATTCTCCGCTTGGAGGATACAGTATGAAAACTGAGTGCTAAGCCTTGCCTTATTTGTCTTCATGACACCCACAGATATAAATTTCCCAAGTAATTCCAAGCAACGGGACCTCTTTACTCCTTTGGTATATCAAATCTTCTGCCTTCGCAGCTTTTAGTCATCTGCACAACAGACTAATACCCCCAAGGCAAGACATGCAACAGAAGAGGACAGATTTAAATGCCACATCAGAGCAATTCCACAATGAATTATTACATGGAAACAATTAACTCTTAGTTTTCCTTGGTGGCTTGTTCCTTGTCAAATTTCACCTCTTTACAAGTTAATCTCCATAAATTATTATGTCTTGGAATCCTCTCTATCAGAGCCTGTTGTGTAGTACTTTCCGCAGAGTAAAACATCCAAGGGAAGCTCCTTAAAACATCTCCTAACAGCTTCAGGAAGTCCCTGAAACTGACCAGTTTCACTAGGCCTTTCCCTCCCAGAGTAAGCCATGCAGAGAGCTGACAGCTACACTCAGAGTAGCTGAAGCTGCAAAGTAGACTCTGAGAGCAGGCCAGCTACTTTGAAAAAGCAGAATATCAACCATCCATCTCCTGATAAAGAGTAGATCAGCTGAGTCATTTAAAAAGGACACTGTTCAAATTTCTTATCTGTCTGTAGACTGTGTAGTATGCTCCAGGTCCCCAGATTTTTCTGAGCTGACACCCATGCTGGGGAGGGATTTGATAATGCAGCTGTCTATGAGTCATTTCTACTCCTGAAAGTAACTCCTCACCCCTAGTCTTGTATACAATCCCAGTAAAACTCATTGGTCTACGAAGTTAGAATTTGATATTACCTGTCTGTCATTAGCTCCCTACATGGGGTGAGCAGATGTGTATGTGGCATCACCACGGGAAAAATCTTGCCATACAACAAGGATACAGTTCAATCATAAAGAAAAAAAAAATCATATGAAGAAAAAGTGTTAAACCCCCCTCCCCGCCCCTGGAATCCACAAAAAGTCAGTTCCTAAAACTTCCTTTCTTCCCTTCTGGATGTCAAAAATCTATGGATTCTCAAATCTTTTATAGAAAATGGTAAAGAAGTTGCATGTAACATATGAACATTTTTTCTGTACATTTTAAATTACTCCTAGATAATTTCTGTTATCTGATACAATAGAAATGTTCCCATAATGTTACAAGGTGTCATCACACCTCTTTTTTAGTAAATAAGGACAAGACATGATTCTCTACATGCTCAGGACAGATACAAGTTTTAAGTGAGTATTTCCAGTCTGTAGTTGGTTAAATCAAGTTACAGAAGCCAATTACCTGTCTTAAATAAACTATACAAAGAGTAAAATAAATATATACTTCAACCCCCAAAGGCATTAGTAAATCATTTCCTAATAATCTGTCCTTTGGAATTATCTTGTCAGTATTACATATTAAGAGCATAGAATTAGTTAAATGTATTAAAATTGTATGTGAAACTAAGGAAATTCTTACTATATACTTAGTGGAAAGAAAGAAAAATGCCGCCCATTCAAATGAGGTCTGCAATCAATTCCATATCAAATTCCCACTTAGAAACTACTATCAGAATGTTTTTGTAAAATCAATACATTGCTATTACATCTAGGAAGATATTTTAATTTGCATATATTTATTTATTTATTGTTTCTGTAAAGGTCACATCATGCTATGCAGCCTTAAGTGCCCTTTCCCTTACAGACCTCCTCCTGACTCAGCCTCCTAAGAAGCTGGTGTTTATAGGCATGAACCACCTCCACTCTTGCTGCAAGTAGCAGGAATTCTAAATGCCTGTCTCAGTGGTTTTGATTTAGTGAAGAGATGGGCTCTGTTAACTAAATTCATGTTCTATTTTTAAAAAATAGCAAAATGGGAGCCTAACATAAAACAGAGGCTATGTACAGCTGAATGACTTAAGACTTAGAGCAACAGCCTAGTTCCTTTTTAAATTCTTAGAGACAAACCAGAAAAGGCCAAGTGTGTCCCCCACCCAATCACATAGAAGGCCCTTTCCTAGTGAGCTCCAATTCTCCATCTCTGCTAGGGCAAGAAATTCTGCCTATGCCTCAGCTGGAGATTTTCCCTTTTTAAATCAGGTTCCCACCACACACACATACCACCAAACCCCATCTGCCTTGGACCTCTTACAGAAACACAAGGAAATGTACTGACCTCCTTGTTCAGCAATATCTAAATAAACAGGCCTTGCTTGTTTCAATTGGTCTGTGTTTGTTTCCACAGTGATACTTCATTCAAAGTGTATTTCCTTTTAAGGAGGTTACAAACCACTCCTGACATCATGTATGCATAATGTATTTTCTTAGAAAATGTCTACTTCTATTTCACCAAAAGAACCTGAAATTGAGTTCGCATAGCATTTTCATGAGTAATAAGGATGGCGATGTTTTAATGCTGAGGAATACAACCATAAACAACCCATTGTGACACAGTATGTATCAGAGAACTCAGTACAGTTCCACCAGCTGAGGCTGCTATGAGCTCTGTTTAACACAGGTGAGATTGGAGTGGCTAAGTCTCAAGTCTCACCTGCTCATAAGGGGCAGTGGCAGCCTTTCAGAAAACACACTCCCTCGGCATCTGTGCTATGGACCCTGATGCACCATGAGAGAGAGACATGGTAAACTTCAACTTCTCTTATTTAAAAAAAAGGAAAGCAGACATTTCCCATATCCCAGTGTGGTGATACACATTTGTTATCTCAGAACTTCTTTGAGGGTTGAGGCAGGAGGGTTGGAAGTTCACAGGGAACCTTGGCTATGAACGGAGGCCATTTTAGTACCCCCTCAAAAGCAAACGATAACAGTAAAATGGATATAATACAGTATTTTGTATTGAATATGTAACAACTCAAAGTACCTACAGAATGAAAAGCATTTATAAATGATCAAAATGAATGGTCTCATTCATATCCTCCTTTCTCCATTTCTGACTGGCAGAATTGCATAGAAGATTTGTGAATGGAAATAGGAAATAAAGAGGGGGAAGATGGCTACTTCTAAAGCACAGAGATTTTTGTTGTAGATATAAGGGGAAAAGCAGGCAGAAGGAAAAGTGCAGGCTGAACATGGCCAGCAGAATAAACCTGAGAGGTGAGAGAGCAAGAGAGGAGATGCTGACCAAGAGGTGACCTGGGACAAGAAGCCAAGAGACCAGTGTAGTCAAAATGGCTGGAATATACAGGGATCACCTGGAGTTAGGGAAGTTTTAGCCTGAGCCTGGGAAGCAGAGATTTAGGGTAGGCAGTAGGGTGAGAAACCCTGGGAGGAGTCACAGGTACTGAGGGGTGCTGGGAGAGCTGAGAGGAACCTCAGGCACTAAGAGACAGTGGGAGAGCTGGCTAGCATGTGAATAGGTACCACCGATAGCCATTTGTCCTGACTTCCTGGGACCTAAGAATTTGTAGGTAGGCACATGCTCCAGACCTGTGGGATCTTGGCTTTTCCTTTTCTTTCTTTTTTTTTTTTTATTAGATATTTTTTTTATTTACATTTCAAATGCTATCCTGGAAAGTTCCCCATATCCTTCCCTCTCTCCCACCGCCCTGCTCCCCTGACCACCCACTCCCACTTCTTGGCCCTGGCATTCCTCTGTACTGGGGCATATAAAGTTTGTAAGACCAAGGGGCCTCTCTCCCCAATGATGGCAGACTAGTCCATCTTCTGCTACATATGCAGCTAGAGACACGAACTCTGGGGGTACTGGTTAGTTCATATTGTTGTTCCACCAAAAGATTTATAGACCCCTTCAGCTCCTTGGGTAATTTCTCTAGCTCCTCCATTGGAGACCCTGTGTTCCATCCTATAGATGACTATGAGCATCCCCTTCTGTATTTGCCAGGCACTGGAATAGCCTCACTCTAGATAGTTGTATCAGGGTCCTTTCAGCAAAACCTTGCTGGCATATGCAATAGTGTCTGGGTTTGGTGGCTGATTATGGGATGGATCCCCAGGTGGGGTAGTCTCTGGATGGTCCATCTTATCTCTAATCTTTGTCTCTGTCACTCTTTTTATGGATGTTTTGTTTTCCATTCTAAGAAGGAATGAAGTATCCATACTTTGGTCTTTGTTCTTCTTGATTTTTCTTGTGTTATGCAAGTTGTATCTTGGGTATTTTAAGTTTCTGGGCTAATATCCACTGATCAGTGAGTGCATATCTGTCGCGTGCCTTTACCGACCAGCAGGAATAAGACGAAGGACAACCAGGTTTCTTCTCAGGACGGTTTACTCAGAAAAACGTAAAGTAGCAAAATGGTGGAATGGCCCCAAGCCTCCCCGGGAGCAGCCAATTAAACCCTGTCCTGGCCAATCACCAAACTGCCCCGTGGCTCTCGCTCATACACCAGGTGGTCTCGGGAACAAGATCAAACAACAGCTGACACTGCCTAATGCCAATTAAGAGTTGTTTATGCCAGTACAGCTGAGGCGGTTGGTGCCGTCTTTAAGGAGTTGTTGAATGGCTCCCTACACATATCAAGTGACTTGTTTTGTGATTGGGTTACCTCACTAAGGATGATATCCTCCAGATACATCCATTTGCCCAAGAATTTCATAAATTTGTTGTTTTTATGAAAAGCAGGCAAAAGTGTCTTAGAGAAGAAGCTTCAACAATTGTGCTGGGGATTTGAACTTAGGACTTTGTGCTTATTCAAAAAGCACACATATCCATTAAGCCATCACCCCAGCCCTTGATCAGTTGAGATTAAAAGCACTATATTTCCCCAAAGAGCCTGCAGTTGTTTAAAACACAGAGACCTATGTTTGAATTCCTATCCCTGATAGAGCTGATAGAATGTAACAGCCTTTACTCCATCAGTCCACTAAAGACTGACTGTCGGAAATCATCCTCAAGGATCTTATACATCACTTATACATCACTCTTACCATGGTTCCTACTCCAGCTCTTTTCCTTCTGCAACCAGCAGGGCTTATAGAATTTTCTCTTTATGGAGTTTTTTTCTCCCATTTTGAAAGCTTTCATTATGGTTATCATGGAAGGGAAGAAGAATGAAACTTGTCATTAATGAAAGTAAATACTATTCATTACTTCAGCTGTAACTCATCTAAAAGCCAAAATGACTTCATAATTGAAGTACTAACCAAAATTAGGCATTTGAGTATAATGATGAATTTAAAATTACACACAATAGTACAAACCTAAGGTGATAACTAAAGTGAAAGGAAATGGGGGTGGTACTCAGTCACACATCGTAGGATGACTCAGATAGAGTAAACGATTTTACTGTCAGCAAGGAAGATGAGGAAACAGCTGCAATTCTGACATCTGGAATTTCCTGCAGAGCTCCCATTTCCTTCTCCTACCCACCTGGCAGGGAGCAATGCTATTTACCTTTCATGCCTTTTAGGAACAGGAGTATTTTAGACAGACTTTGAAGGCCACCATGAGAAAGACACATCAGTGAGAAGACAATTATGACAGTATAAATTTAGTTGGATTTATAAGTTGGATTGTGTTACGTAGATCTATTTTTTTTAAAGATTTATTTTATTTATTATACATAAGTACACTGTAGCTGTCTTCAGACACTCCAGAAGAGGGAGCCAGATCGGATGGTTGTGAGCTACCATGTGGTTGCTGGGATTTGAACTTATCACCTTCAGAAGAGCAGTCGGGTGCTCTTACCTGCTGAGCCATCTCACCAACCCCCAGATCTATTTTTTTAAATAGTTACCAGAGTTGTAGATAGTAGGCACTTAAGCTGTGCCTGTTAAAATGAATATATTATTGACATGCTTTTATCATTATTCAAAGTTGAAATGTAAGAGTTAAAAGCTAAACTTAAAATTTTTGATATTCTTGCTCCTCTTTAATAGGTAATAGGACTAAGGGGCTGGAATCATGCAATATACAGAGTTAAGTTCTAATCTAGGACAGTACAGACACCAGCATAATCATGAAGAAGGTGTTACAGGGACATATCAAGGTTTCTGAATCAGTAAATCAAAGATAAATCCACTGTATTTGCTTTTTTTCTGGAGAGTTCTCAAGTGATGCTGATGGTATATCTCAGAGCTGATGATGATCTAGACTGAAGTAACACTCAGATCTGCCCTGGTAACTGAGAATGTTAATAGTGAGTTGTCCTTTGCAAGGTTAATTACCCTCCCTTTGCTCAGCATTCTAAATTCTAATAGGAAGCCACACCTAAATGATTAACATATTAACCTTTAAACAGTTTATATTTATAGATCACCCAGAATCTGGGGCCTTACAAATGACATCAGATTGTGCAACTCTTTCATCATATATCCCCACTTGTGTCAACACAAAGTGTGCAAACTACTGTGGTGTTTCTGAAGAAAGTAGGCCCTAGGAGGTCAAAGTCCATTGGGATGTAGCATTCTCACTAGAGATGAAGTGGAAAGGTATCAGATAGGAGGAAGATTCCCTTTAGCACACAGCCTTCTTGCCCATTGCTCCCATGCTCGCTTTCCCTCCTACAGAAGCCCATTTTTTTTTCCCCAGAATTCCCTAAGAGAACTGTTGGCGGGCAAAGACCTTTATCTTTAGTAATAGCCATTAAATAAAATTGATTTCCTCCCCTACTGATTTCTCCCATGTATTGGTTTTTGAGTGGTCAGCAGCTGGACCTGAGTCAGGAAATAAATCCTTATTGCATACTCTAGATCCTACTGTGTAATAAACAAGTCAAATCCAAAATTCAGTGTGCATATTATTGATAAAAATTCCATCCTTTGACTTGATGTCTATGAACAAATTCTTAGCCCATATTACTTATTCATAAACAATAAATATCTACCTAAATAATGAGTAGATATGACAGAATCTATTTTATAATAAGTCAAAAATTGCATTATGAATATTTTCCAAAAGTAATTTAGTGTTTGTTAAATGATAGCAAATCATATAGCCTGCTTCCTTTGCCATGCTTGTAAAATGGGACCAGTACACCTTGACTGGCCTTTTGAATGGGGTCAATGTGAAGGTAGAATAAGCCTCCATTAACATCGATCTTGGAGAGCACAAGGATTTTGCATGCTGTATATACACCGTTATTACTGTTATTACTTGTCTATTCACAACTAAGCAAGAAAAATGTATCTATCTTTTTATAATGTGTTCAACTACTAAATATTCAGGCTTCTTAGCCCTTAATTGTGGGCCCTCTTTTCTTCTGATTATAACTGAAGAGCTACTGTGGAATTCAGTCTCACTGCTAAAACATATTAAATGTATTTCTCTGTGTCAGAACTCTCCTTTGCATTTTTTTTACCTGCATATTCATCAAGTTCTGAAAAAAAAAAAAAAAAAAAAAAAAAAAAAAAAAAAAAAAAAAAAAAAAACGAGTTCTAACTCTTTTCTCTGAAAACTCACCTTCTGCTTTCTTTATGTAACCATACACATTTAGTCAATCAAGCCAGGAGGAAGTCACCCTTGACAGATCTCTCACCCTCAACCTCACAGTCAATCAATTACCCAGCCTATTGATTCTGTCTCCCAAATATATTTCTAACCTATTAACTTCTCTCCACCACTTTTACTGCCATGTGGGTCAACTACAACAACATCTTGGACTAGTGAGACATTAGTTCCCCTTCATGAGTTACCTTCTTTCCTTGACATACCCGGTCTTACAACTGCACCTCCAGGTAGCAGATACTGAGTGTCTTTGATAGGCCATCCCACCCGCTACTCTCCCTAGCATCATCACGACCATCTGACCTTCACACAGTATTTTCTATGAAGCAGGAACTTAATACAAACTTTACATCTACTGATTCATAAAACAGCACAAGTATCCCATCTTTGAGAATGAGAGCCAATGCCCAGAGTCTGAGTGAGTCTTATTCAAAGTTATACAGCTTGTATGTGGCTGTAGTGCAATGCAGCCCCATGGAGTCCAACAGGCTTCATCCACGTTCTAGTCTAACACCTCTTCTACCCTGGCCTTGGCTGTGCCAGGTGCACACCACTAACAGCTTTCCATTGCTTTCAGAAAAAAAAAAAAAAGTGTCTGTCTTTATCAGACTCTCCGGGTTTTGTACCGCTGGGCTCTGCATTCTTCTCCACCTTCCCACTCCACCTGCCGGCCAGCTCTGCCAGCTTTATTTGTTTGCATGCAGTGGCAAGTGTTCTTCTCCTTCGGGGCCTTTGAACATGCTGTTCCAAAGCTAGGATCTCGGGGCCTGGGGGAAGTCTTCAGTGACTCTACAAATCTAAATCAGGCTTTCTTCTGGTCATGTTTATTATAGGGTGTCTTTGCTAGCTCTCAACAACAACAAAAAATTACAAATGTATCTCTTCAACTGTTTATTTCATCTCTGGCTCCAGGAAAGCAGAGACAAAGTCTGCCTTGTTTGCTACTTTCTAGGCAACCTCTGACAAAGCACGTGCAGTATGAATGTGAATGTCTTAACAGAGAACCATAAATATAAATACAGAGAAACAAGCTGAATATATTGGGTGGAGCAGCAATGGGAGAGGTGACAAAGAGCTTATTTTAAATGGTTGAACCTAAGGAGAGGTAGAACTTACTAATCAGTTATGTTAGATAGACAAAAGATAAAGGAGCTAAAGTTTGATGTTGTCCTCAAATTAAGAACCAGAAAAAAAAGTATATAATCTCTTTTTTTCTTTTTTTTTTTTGTTTTTGTTTTTTTTTGTTGTTTTTTTGTTTTTCGATACAGGGTTTCTCTGTAGCCTTGGCTGTCCTGGACCTCACTCTGTAGACCAGGCTGGCCTCAAACTCAGAAATCTGCCTGCCTCTGCCTCCCGAGTGCTATAATCTCTAGAATGTTCCAACAAAGCATTTTGGATCCAAAGCAGAAATCATACTCAAATAGCTAAGCAGAAAATACCACACCCCCAATACGGTGACAACAGGAAAGAGCTCTTTCACCTAGAAATAAACATCATTCAAGAGTCACAGAGAGATGGAGGGGGAAAATATCTTTCAGGGCAAATGAGCAGGGCATTAATTTTACAGGCACAGATGAGTCTGGAGGCCAGATACTGAATCCAGGTTTTTGTGTCTCTTTTGCAATGATTGGTTCAAAGACATATTGATAGTTACAGGAACACAGAGACTTTATTAAGGGCATGGGTGTGTCAGGAGGCATCTGGGGGTGTGCCTCCCCTGTGATCTGAATTAAAAAGTGCAAGAAGGCAGAGAAGGACTGAGGTGAGTCTCCCAATGACTCCACAAACATAGGACCCACCCCTCCCAAATATGTTAAGTGCACTCTTCTAAGCATGATCTCCTGGTTAATGATGCTTGAAGCTCAGTAGACTAAGTTCTGCTAGTGATCATCTGATATTCTGTTCATCTCTGGCATTTCCACCTTTACTGTCTGAAAAATAGCGATTTTTTTATTAGATATTTTCTTTATTTACATTTCAAATGCTATCTGAAAGTTCCCTATACCCTCCCCCCACCCTGCTCCCCTACCCACCCACTCCCACTTCTTGGCCCTGGCGTTCCCCTGTTCTGGGGCATATAAAGTTTGCAAGACCAAGGGGCCTCTCTCCCCAGTGATGGCCGACTAGGCCATCTTCTGCTACATATGCATCTAGATATGCATGAGCTCTGGGGGTACTGGTCAGTTCATATTGTTGTTCCACCTATAGGGTAGCAAACCTCTTCAGCTCCTTGGGTACTTTCTTTAGCTCCTCCCAAGATACAATTTGCAAAACAACAACAACAAAAAAAAATCAAGAAGAACAAAGACCAAAGTGTAGATACTTCATTCCTTTTTAGAATAGGGAACAAAACAGCCATGGAAGGAGTTATAGAGACAAAGTTTGGAGCTAAGACGAAAGGATGGACCATCCAGAGACTACCCTACCCAGGGATCCATCCCATAATCAGCCACCAAACCCAGACATTATTGCATATGCCAGCAAGATTTTGCTGAAAGGACCCAGATATAGCTATCTCCAGTGAGGCCATGCCAGTGCCTGGCAAATACAGAAGTGGATGTTCACAGTCATCTATAGGATGGAAAAATAGCGATTTAATTTCAAGCTCTCCCTTGGAGATAACCTGAAGACATGATCATGTTCCATCTGGGACAGAGACAACACAGTGGTGGTAACATTGAGATCCATCCTTCTGTTTACCTGGCACACTGGTTTTAGAACCCTCATTCCCATAAATTGCCTGCTATGGGGGTGGGTGGGGTGAAGCTCCTGTCCATGGAGAGATGGTGGTTCCCAGAAGCAACTGCACTATCTGTATAGCTTACTATCAGTGCTTTGTAAGGAAGAGTAGTCCGTAGGATCCCATCCTGCTCCTGGAGAAGGTAGAGGCAGGCCTTTGGTTGAACAGTTCACTTGAACCTGACAACCAGTTCCCTACCTCTTGCTCCCTGACCCTTGGTCTGCACTTAAAACTGAGTCACCATCTCTCAGGGAGTACTCAGAGCTCCTGCATCTGGCGAGTTGTCCAGGGAACTCTTGCCACTGACACTGGGCACACAACCTTGTGAACAAAGGGACTGGGTGAGCACAGAAGACTCAGTGAAAACCTGAATTGTGCATTCGGAGACCACATCTCTACAGAAGACAGGGCTCTTTGGTTATAAAAGCCAGATGATGGGCAGCTCCTATTCCTCTACCTTTCCCCCAAATTTCTTTAAAATCAGGCTTTATGGTTCTTGTTTATTCTACTTTCATGCTATTAAAATAGCAACAACCATGGGTTATTCTCTTAGTGGAGGAGGTAGAGATAATTAGTGCTACACATTATCTGAGTTCCTATCATTCTTCCCTCTTATTAGTCTTCGATGCCAGAAAACAAAACAGCAGCAGAATGACGTGGAGGGAGAGGAAGGGAAACAGAATTAAAAGGAACCCTGATCCGCTTATTGTAAACACTTCATTATACTGAGAACTTTAACCACTCCTTTAAGCCAACTTCATTTGAAGAGAAAGTGATGACTTTAAAATCAAAGTAATTAAGTCTTTTAGGAATGTCCTCCCGTCTCCCGGTTGATTACCCCTCACCCCAAAGGCCTCCATTTCCACCATCAAGGAACTGGGTGTTTGTATAGGACTTTTTTTCCTTTTTCTAGGCTATGTTCCTAGACTTCTTGGAGGTAATAGTGATGTGGTGTCCAAGGTGAAAAAGGGCTACAGGCCTAGGGAAGGATGGCCAACATGTGGAGGAAATAGGAGGAGGGGATCAGCAGGCCAGCATCTCCTCCCCCTATGCCCCCACCCCCAACCCCCATCCTCACTTCCTGAACAGGACAGGCTCTGGTGACTGAAGTGGAAAACCATCCTGAACGGTGTGTCACATTCAGCTGAGGGAAAGGCTGGCGCTGCGGCCCGGCCTGTCAATTGTGTTTGTCTCCAGCCCATGGAATTTTCATTATTCATTATTCGCTGGGCCCAGGCAGCTCAGGAGCAGCAGCTCAGTCTAATCCCCACCTGATAATGTATTTCTGATAAGCATGACGGAGCCAGTGCTCCTGACAGGATTCACATTTCCAGCTGGATAAAGTACCATTTACATGAAGCAGGCACTGTGAATTCAGATGGCAGGGATAAGGGCAGCTTCCGATTCGGCCATATTGTGTCAGCGAGGATCCACTGGAGTCTCGCGATCCTCCAGTCTCATCACACTGCCACCCACCCAGGGTTTCACACAGACCAAGCTACAGGCTGCCAAGAGGTTTGGATTGTTAGACACCAACAACCCTTGGCCCTCCTACCCTGGAGGACCTTTACCCAAGACCTCTAGCACAAGACAACTGTGCAATTGAGTTTAAAGGGCCTAGACATTTCTAGAAACAGACAGTGTTTCATTCCATAAAATAGAATACGCATTTTGATGAGTGAGCAAAAAACGGTCATTTTCATAGACAGAGAAGAACAGCAAAAGACAAAAAAATCCACAAAAAGCAAGCTGGGAATTTCAATGTGATTTTCCTTTGTAAGGAGAGCAGGATGAAAAAAAAAATAGTTGTTGAACAGTAAAAAAAAAAAAAAAAAAACCTGTTAGATATTACCAGGATTAAGGAAACTGGTTACATCTACTGTCCTATTCTGAGAACTGAAAGGTTAAGAGGAGGGGGTAACTGCTCCCTCTCCATCTTTGGAGCCCAGTCCCCACTCCAATTCTAGGTTAGGAGATATGGCTATTGTCTTTCCCCGTGATTCCTTGGAAGGCTGGTAACATTTTAAATTTTATTAACAGCTTTGCTTTATTAGCATGGAACATTAGCATGAGTGACCCATGATGAGCTTTGAGGGGCCCATTGGAACCTGGTAAAATATGATCTATTTGAAGCTACAGCCTCCTAGAATGTACTTTAAATCCCCACAGGTAGGAGCAGTCATACAAACAATAGGCCCTGGGCGTCCTCACTCAGGCAGAGAGAGATGGGGACATATCCCCCTTTCTTTCTCTAAGTCAAAATCCCACTCACAGAAAAAATAAATATCCTTAACAATCAGTTCATTGTCTTACATATGCATATATTCCATTGCCTAAGAAAATATTTACCTAGTTTTCTTACTAAACATTAACAGATAGATAGCCAAGGACAGGAACCTCTTAAGGACTCTTATTCTGTTCCCTCACCCTCAAAGTCAACGAGAATATGTTGATGCACCTGAATTATTCACTGCTTTCTGTAGACGGGGGACAGAATGAGCATGATCAAGGTGAGACAATTGATTCAGATTATTTGAGGGTGTTGAATGCTCTTTGGAATTGAGAGCAATTCTATTTCTCTTAGACATGGTCTAAAAGTGATTACTTCTGTATTAGTCACCAGCATACACTCACTCACAAGGCCAGTGACCTGGATGCTCTCCGGTCCTCCATATTACCAGTTGTATTCCTGCCCTTGGTCAGGAGTTCCTCATCTTCTGTCCAGTTTATACTGAGCTACATATCTCTTAGCATCGATTCAATTCGGCAGCTGTGACCTTGGGCTAAGATCATAGGATGCTCTCACATAAGCCTAGGTGGTAGGTACCAACCAGTGCATGTGGAGAACATGCAATGTCACAGGCTACAGTCAGGAGCACATGACATTCTGTCTACAGCAACTTTTTCCACATGGATCAGAGGGCACTATAAAATGAGCATATGAAGAAGTGTTATAGATACTTCCTATTAAAGACTAGATACTGCTCAGCTATACATGCTATGCCTTCACATTACTATTGGCACAGTATGTGCATTTACATAGGCAATACTCTCAAAACATAAATGCTGTAAGTCAATGTTTGGGAAGCTATGGCAGGAATTTTCACTTTCATTCCGTTCTGATCTTGGATGACTAGCTATATGTTCCATTGCAATTATAACGTTGTGTGTGTGTGTGTGTGTGTGTGTGTGTGTGTGTGTGTGTGTGTGTGTATGTGTGTTTTCCTATCTAAATATCCTGGCCTCAGACCTCATCTATCAAGCTTTGACTTTCACAACTTTTATAGCAGGCAGGGGGAAGGGGCCCTGTCCACATCTAAAGCTGCCTAAAGTTTTGCATTACTCGAGAGGCAGAGGCAGGCAGATTTCTGAGTTCGAGGCCAGCCTGGTCTACAAAGTGAGTTCCAGGACAGCCAGGGCTACACAGAGAAACCCTGTCTCGAAACCCCCTCCCCCCAAAAAGGAATTGTAGATCCTGGACCAGATACCCCAGGCCCTGAGGAGGAAACAGTTCCCTCCAAGCTTTATCTTTGACCTTTGTCTAATGATTTTAAGATAATTTGACTAAATAAACATAAACTATAGTTCCATTTGTAATCCTAAGTGACTTGTGTCACTGATTCTATCCTTCACATGTGCCCAGGGTTCAGCCCCTAATGTTTCCAGGCAAACTCCTTAACCTGGAAGCTGCAGCTGTATTTATCCTTCATTGCCATATCCCACAATGCAGTAGCTTTCATCATGTTTTATTATGTCACTCTCTTTAGGAGTCTGCTTCTGATACAAGGCCTGAATACTGCAGATTCCTATCATCTGCAGTGCCCATGGCAAGAGTTCAATGGAGACACAGCTGACAAGTCAAAAGATTTAAAGTTAAAAACCAAGACAGCAAACTGCTAATTAAAATGTATTTTCTACCCCACCTTGATAAGTATTCCTTCAAACTAGCTTACAGAGCTCAGTTCAGATTTAGGACCCATAGGTTCCCCATGCCCAGTCACTGGAATGGACTGTACCAGAAGTCACCTGACACCTAACTCTCTACTAGTGTACCCTTCCTTTGCCAGGGTAGTATTCAGCAAGGGACCAGTGTTAGTACTTGGAACCTCGACCACTGGAAATAAGCTTAAAGGAGGGCTTTGTGGAAGAAGCAAGGCCAGCAACCGAGAGGGACTTGTAATGATTTAGGCAGGGAATCTGGGGATTGCAGACCCAAAGGTATTACAAAGAAGAGGCCCAATGTGCCAGATGGTGATATCGCTTAGATCTGTATTTCTGATCCTCCTAAAGACTAGGCCCAGCACAGTGATAGGAGAGAGCAGATCCTGGAAGACCAACAAAGTGCCCTGTGGACTCAGTCCTCTTTAGGCAACTGCTAACATCCTAAAGGAGCTCAATGGGCTAAATCACCAAATGAAAAAATGGAGAAGCAGTTCTTCAAAAGCACATATGAGATTGTAGCACAGGGGCACTTACAGGCAGGGTGAAAACAGAAACTCAGAGTTTAGAAAGAATGCATACAGCAGTGTCCCCATAACCTTTATCTATTTAGTCAACAACCTAACAGTTTGGTTCAGTTAATGTTCTCTAAGACGACACAGAAGAACAATGGTTGTAAAACCCATGTTCTTAAAGCTTATGAGCCTTACTTTCCCTATCTGTCCAGCAGAAGCTATAATGATGCTATACTTTGAAAAGGAGAGTAGAACATCTGGCATCGGATCTGGAAGGGAAAGCCACATCCCAAGCCCACCCCTATAAATCCCAGAGAACAGTCTGGCTGTAGACTGTAGCATTACTACAGTATCACAGCCACTGATCACTGAACTTCAGTAAATTAAATGAGTAAGACAATAATGAAGAGAGGCCTAAGTTTTAGTAACATAATAAACTTACTTAAGACAACTTCGTGTAAAGACATAATTATGCTAGAAAATAAAGTATGACAAAAATACTTGACTACCTGATTACACAGAGGAAAATGTAAAATGCCCCTTCGGGAGCTCTCTCATCTCTTACGTCCTGGCTACAGTTCCCTCTCTAGCTTCCCCCTCCCCCGTCTCCTCTTTTCCCTGGATCCACTCCTATCTTCACCCCGCCCCTCAGAAAAGAGCAGACCATCCTGGGACATCAATGAAATACAGCATAACCAGCTACAATAATACCGGCACATAGCACATCAAAGCTGGACTAGGCAACTCAAGAGGAAGAAAAGGCAGGCAAAAGTCAGAGACCTCCCCCATCTCCATTCCCATCGGCAGGAATCTCATAAAAGCAGCAAGCTCCACAGCCATAACATCTGGCGAGGACCTGGGTCAGACCCAGACGGGCTCCCTATCCCTGAGACTGTTAATTTCTGTAATGTGGTGGTTTTGTTTATTTTTTATATAAAACAAATGATGATATCATAGAATGAGATGAAGAATATTCCTCAATTTGCCTTGCACTCTTTCTCTGGTGAAGAATTGGTCTTATTTCTTCTGTCAGTGTTTGATACAATTCATCCGTGAAGACACCTGGGCCAAGATCTTTCTCTACAAATATGTTTTTCATCTTAGAAATTAATATATTTACCATTTACAGGCCTACCCATATTGTCAATTTCTTTATGAGTCAGATTTAGTATTATCTTCCCCGGTAATTTTCCTGTTAAATAAAATTCATCTGTTTCACAGACTGGCAGTTATGTGATGGGAAATCTTGGTTGTCAACTAGGCATACCTGGGAAGAAAGACTCCTGGTTGAAAATGTTGTTAGACATTGCCTTGATTGCTAATTGATATGAGGGTCCAGCCCACTGTGGGCAGCACCACCCTTAGGAATGTACACCTGTGTTGTATAAGAAACATAGCTGGGCCTGAGTCTGAACATAAGATCAATAGTAACATAACTTCCTAAAGGTTTGACTCTGAGAATTGAGACTCTTCCTCCTTTCCTCTCAATGTAAGGAGTTCAGAGTTTGTCATTTTGCTTGATCTGTATTGATTCCATAAAATGAATTCTTTCTTAACCTCATTATGTAGACAAGGCTGGTCTCAAACTCGTAAGAATCTGCCTGACTCTGCCTCTTCAGTGCTGAGGTTTAAAGTGTGTGCCACATGCCTGGAACCAATTCATTAATACTTCTGATAGACTTGCTGTCTTACTTAGGGTTTTACTGATGTGAGCAGACAATATGACCAAGACAACTCTTCTAAGAACAACATCTAATTGGGGTGGCTTACAGGTTCAGAGGTTCAGTCCCTTATCATCAAGGTAGGAGCATGGCAGCAAGCATCCAGACAGACATGGTGCAGGCAGAGCTCAGGGTTCTGCAGCTTCATCTGAAGGCTGCTAGTGGAAGACTGACTTCCAGGTAGCTAGGTCTAGGGTATTAAAGCCCACGCTCACAGTGACACACCTACATGAACAAGACCACACCTACTGCAACAGGGCCACACCTTCTAACAGTGCCATTCACTGGGCTCAGCATATACAAACCACCACACTTACATTTTTAACACTTTAAAATTAGAACTGAAAGAGATTGCAGAGACTCAGGCTTGGAGGGAATAATATATCTTTCCCTGTGTGTAAAATAGCTTCTGCCTACTGTGGGGAAGGATGGGATAGCACCAATTCCCAGTTTAACCCAATGTAAGGGAAACACACTGAATCCCTTTGTTTCTTCCCATAATTCTAATCAACTTTCCAATCCAAAGACATAAACAGAGTTAATATTTGGAGTCAAATGTAGAGTTTGAAACTTTTTTGTTACAGAAGGAAGCAGGCATATAGACACTGCTTATCTCAATGTTTAATGTTTCCCTGTTTTAAGCAGAGTCGCTGTGCTGTTGCTCTTTTTTCAACTTTTATCCTGCACTAATTCTCTGAGATTTAAACTTATGATATCTGGAAATATTTAGTGTGTACAAGAATGCCATTGTTTGTGTTTTTATGCAAGACACAGCATAAATTCTTGTCCGTGGAGCAATTACATATTTAACCAAACCGAATTTCCAACCTTGGCTATTTTCCTGCAGTGTTTCAAAAGCACTTCAAAGCCAACTGCTCCCAGGGGTTATTTCTGTATTTCTTTTCCTGCAAATATATCATCGACTCCTACCAAACCCATCACTCTGAACTCAGCCTTTTCTACTTTAGCATAAACAACATCAAGTTAAAGACAAATTCACTCTTGACTAACCACCTTTCATGATCATCAGAAAATCATGTGGCTTCTTCCTGAGACTTGTCTGGAGTGGTTACTTCCTCCAGTTTACTCCATCACTGCCTCCACACCTTTGGTTTCTTCTCCTCCATCACCATTTACCTGTAAAACTATTTCCTTCTCAAAATCCATAGTGCCCTTTGCTTAAAGTGAATTAACTCATTTGTCACTCATCCTCACCAAAAGCCTTTCTATCGCTTCTTATTTTACATGAAATTCATTCTGAAGTCCTTGCCTACACAGACTTGGCTCTCTCATCCCTGATTGGATCTCCAGGCTCCCCACCCTCTCCGCTTACTTGCTAGACACAATCTCTACTCAGTAGTTCACTGATCCCTAGGATCTTCTTTTTGATCCAGTCACAGAATCCTCTATATCTCCCTGTTACAAAGCTGTCTTGAATTATGTATCTCGAAAAATTATAAACACCAAAACTGTCGGGCAAAGGGAACCATGGCATATAGCACAGAACTTCAGTGCATCCCTTTGAACATCAGAAGCTGTGCTTCCCATGTCAGCTCTATGTTCCTCTCCTGAATACAAGAACAATGCATCATGTCAAAAGCACTTCAGAGGTTTCATTTTCCCTGTTTTTCCACAAACAGCACACAAAAACTCCCTTAATCTCCTCTAGAAATAAGATATAATTTCCTTGGGTGGACAGGGAAAGGAACAAAGGGGTTTTTGAAGCCTTTTATTCTGACATTCCCCACCTGCTATTGGAAGTTAAATGCTTTTTCCCCTTAGCACTTAGATTTGATGGAGAATTAGAGGTAGAGAAATAAGAACCATAACCACTATCTTCAAATGATCATAACTGGCTGATAGAAGGTCTTTAAAAAGCTCCCCATCTAACAAGTGGCTGTTGTTTTTATGTTGTGCAATGGCCTAATCCTGTACGTGATAACATCCTCAAAAAGCAAGTGCATTAAGCTGTGACAGCTTTCTACTGACCCAAGCAATTGCATTAGGAAAACACCATCAGCAGCTCCTTCTCTTCCTCCCTGTTCCCTTCCTCCTCCCCACCAGTAAAAGCTATGCTCAATACTACTATTAAATTACCCTTAGAAATACACTCCTCAAGAAAATCAATGCACATGTGTCTTAGCACTTGTCACCGATAGATCAAACAGCCAATCTAGTATACATTATTCTACTCAAAGGTTTGTGTTTTAAACAGGCTGCTTTCTTTCCTTGGTACATTTTATGAGCTTTTATCCAAAGGAACAAAAATAACAGTCAGGGGGTGAGACTAAGGGAAGAAAGTACAGATGACCCTCAGGATTCTTCCTGTGGCCCTGTAATGTTCGGCAACAAATTCAGGACAATAGGTAGGAGGAGGTAAAAATGGTGCCATGTGGTACCAAGGAGCCAAAGCTCAGCCTCAATATTATTCTATTTTTTAGGACTCATCCATTACTGGTAGAGTATGAGCACACTCCACTTCCCCTGACTCCTCACTTTATCCCAGAGGATATCACCCCATACTGAAAAGCAAGCTGTAACTAGCGATTGAGCCAGTAACATTGGAAATGGAAACGGACCAACTTAGGAAAATATGTCATCGCTCTGTGATAATTTCTCAATGGACAGCAAGTACCCTACCTCAAGAGCTATTTTGAGAATTAAATGAAGTTAGTAAATATGACACTCAAAACAACAGTTGGTATACAAAAAGCCTCACCAAATATAAATTCCTATTATCTAATGTGTTTAGTAAGAAGACGTTATCACTCCCCTATGAATATCTATACACATAATATCTTCAAGCCATATGGAGGAAACAATAGAGTAGGTGTGTGTGTGTGTGTGTGTGTGTGTGTGTGTGTGTAAAAACGGGCACAGAGCAGCATATGCAATTGCTTTCCAGTCATGTAGAACAGGCAGCACCAGACTGAAATGGCCAAACAAGTGAGCTACAACTGTCTAGGGTTCTACAAAAGATGATGCCTCGCGAACTTGTCTCTAGCTAGAGCACTGGATCATTCCTACTCCACGGCCTTGGAAGGCATCCTCCTGCAATGCAGCTGGAGACACTGGACCCCTGGGGTGTCAAACCCAAAGAGGAAGAACCCCTGCAGTAAGGAAGCAAGCCACCATGGCTGTTTAAGTCCCCATGGGGAGAGACACCAGCAGTTCATCCAATGGCAGCTACTGTGGAATAAGAGCTGAACAGCACATCACTATAGGCAGGCCTGGCTGAGGAACAACAGGCCCTGGAGAGCCAGGAGTCTGGCTGGTTTTAGAATGATTGGTTCTGTTCTTCAACACATGGTGCTCTATAGCTGAGACAGCAAGCAGGAGGCCCTTAACAGCAACAGCGAGGAAAACACAGAGGGAAAGACTCGTTCTCTCTAGCAAAATCTAACCTGAGGTCCTGAGAAGATCCCACAGAGGAAGAGCTTGGAGACTGAATTCCAGCAAGGGAGGTCAAAGCCATCAGCTTTCAGCTGAGTCATCTACTAAAAAAACAAACACGGGGACTTCACAGCAGACAGCAGACTCTACAGACTATCTGTGCAACTCTGAGGAAGCCTGTTGGGAAAACTGCATTATATTCATAAGAGCCAAAGTGGCCAGCCAGTGGTGACTGAGTCCAGGATAGCAGATGTTGGACTTAGCATACAATATTTCAGTCAGCTTTTGTAAAAGTATTCAGCCAATTACATCAAACGTACACTTATGAAAACTATAGGGAAACATAAATGAAGTTTTAACATAAGAAAGGATTCTGGAGAACTGAGCTGTCCCACTGAAATAGAAAGCCACAGTATGGATTCATTAACATACTCACCATGCCATTCTAACAGTCAGTGAATTTGAAGTCTGATAAATAGACATTATTCAACTTTATGGACAGGAAAATAAAAGTTGCATACATTAAATATAGCCTCAAACACATAGGGAACACTGCCAAAAGGGCTTATTTGGTGTAGATGGTACCCAAGAAAAGAAGAGAATTGTATTAGACATACATTTAAAGGTACTTGATAAAGAATTTCTCAGTTTTTATTATATTTTAAAATTACCAATCTATTGATTAATGAAGTTCAGCAAGTATCAAAGAGGACAACAGTAAAGAGAGTCACCAGTAGGCTCAAAATACTGCAAGCCAAATTAAAAGAACATACTGAGGAGAAATAACAAGAGCAACAATAGGTGGACTTCCTATCAGAACAATAGAAGGTAGAAACAAAGAGGGAGCCTCTCAAACTGAACAAAAATCAAAAACGGAAAGGGAAAAATTCAACCCAGCAGTCGCAGCACAGGTTTCCCAGGCAGTGAAACCGAGGCCTTTTCTATAAAGGAAAGCTTAGGAAATGTGTTGTCAGCAGGCTTGCATAAGGAAAAAAATGTTAAAAGATGTTTTCAATTCAAAGGAAAATGAGGCCAGATGGAAACTCACATCTACAGGTAGAAACAGTAAATACATGGGTAAATATAAACGCCTACGTTGGCTTACTTCTTATAATTTACTTTTGAAAAGAGGATGATTTAGAGCCCGAAGTACAACAGGAAGAGTCCAAAAGGGACTAATCTCACAGGCGCAGGGGCCAGTCAATGGGACGAAAACTAGGGAACTGAGTATCAGAGCACAGGAGTTGTAAAGCCAAAGAGGCAAGGAAGCCCGGCCATTGTTATAAATAGACGACTAAAAATTGTAATGATCCAATTATAGCCAAGATGTTAATGGAAGAAATAAGCTGACAATAAGCCTGGAAATACTGGGTTAGCATGAAAGAGGGCTAGGCAATGAAAAGCCAAAGCGAGAAGAACAAATGAAACAGAGCTACAAGGGAGACTGAGGTCAACCCTAAATAATAATTGCACATAAGGGAAATAGATTTAAACCTCCCTCCTGGCTTTAGCTTTCATACAAGGGTTACCAGGCTGGAGAGGAAAGCGAAGCCTATGCATTGTCTCCATACACAAGGCCTATTTTACATAGAAAGCTATATGGAGCGAAAGTAACATGGTACAAAAACTACATAGCAGAAACAGCAAACATGGAGGGGACAGGGATAGCTCAGCTTCTTTAGTGCCAAACAAGTCTGGGAAGCAACAGTTGACAAACTCAATAATTATTAGGAAAAAGGTAATGTAGAAGTAATGTAGAAGAAGGAAGGGAATATAAGGTTGAAACAACACTGTAGCACCCAGCTTAGTCTAGTTGACAGTAAGAGAATGCCACATCCCACAGTGTCACACTGAATATTCTTTTCAAGTAGATATGGAGAGTTAACAAAGTACATTTATTCATGGCCACAGAGTAAGTCTGAATTAACCTCTGAATAGGAAGCAGAAAGGACACCCTCGGATTTCTAAGAAAGCACCAAAATCAAAGATGTTATAGATAGATTGTGAAGTATTTATCTGTGAATAAGAAAAATATAGCCAAAGCTTAAGATTCAACTAGAGCAATGCTCAAGGGAGAGCCTACAGCTCTGGGGGACCTGCACTCTACTGGAGGACACATAGCAAAAATAGAGGTATTTCTGCTTTGAGCGGAACAAGAGCAATCCTCACCCAAAGACAGGACACAAAGCATTCATAGGTAGAAGAGTACACGGTGATGGGGAAAAGGAGATGTTTTCTACTCTTGTGATAAAACACCATGAACAAAAGCAATAAGGGGAGATGGGCTTTATTTCAGTTTACACTCAGGACAAAACCTTGCACTTAGGAAAGTTAGGCCAGCAACCTGGAGGCAGGAACTGAAGCAGAGGTCATGGAGAAACGCTGCTTATGGCTTGTTCTTCATGGCTTTCTCAGCCCACTTTTTTTTTTTTTTTTTATAGACCTCAGGACCACTTGCCCAGGGGTGGCAGTGTCCACAATGGGCAGGGCTTCCTGACATCAATGACTAATTAAGAAAGCTCCCCACAGGCAGGTGTGGTAGACATATATTCTCAATTGAGTTCCCCTTCCCAAATGACTCTAGTTTGGGTCAAATGGACAAAAGCTGACCATCACACAGATTAGCTGAAATTCTGATACTCTACAAGATAATTCAGAGTGGCCACATTTTTTTTCTAATAAAGAATAACTGTGACAAATGATAGAAGACCTAAGTCCCAGCATTAGCAATAGAATTGGGGAATCTGGCATAACAAAATATGTGCTTAGCACATTTGAGACCCTGTTCTGATCCACAGCATCACAAAAACATATAAATTAATGCATTCAAAATCTGGCCAGTTCATTTGAATGCAGTTTGATAGTAGCATCTGGGGAGCACATCTGGTTCATTAGAGAAGATGACGACAGTTCGTAGAAGGAAGGCATAGACCTCTGAATATGGTCACAAGAAAGCTTTCTAATGGTTCCACTACAGGAGGCCAAAGCTTCGCAACCAGCCTCCTAAGAACATGACAGAAAGTTCAGACTTGCCTGGTCCTGATTTCAGCAAGCAAGCCAAGGAGAAGGAACTTCCTATCAGCAGGAAGAAAACGTGCAGAAGCACAGGGCTGAGGGGAAACAGCTGTTCTAGGAGACCTGCACAGGTTCCAGCATGCTCCCTCAATGTTGACATCAAGTAGTGATTGCCCGCCTGGGGATGCTTTCTTTTTTTCCAAGTACAAATTGTAGTGATCACATTGGGTTTGTATATCCCAGATTTGGATATAACCCAAACAACTGAATTTCCACTTTATGAATCGGTAAAAACTAATCTGGGATGTGGGTAGGTGGGAAACTTCCTTGTCTTGAATGAACATCATTCACAAGCCAGAGCCTGGCCTGGTATCACAGGCCTTTAATTCTTGCCTTTAGGAGGCAGAAATCCGCAGATCTCTGTGAGATCCAAGGCAATTTGGTCTATCTTTATTATTTTAAATGCCCAAAGAGATAAGCTTAGTTCCTATGTGTGGTAGACAGGAGATGCTTTTCTTATAGTTTTGTCCCAACTGGCAGCCTCTTGAAGGCTACCCTCCAAAAAGGAGCTCTCTCCAGAGAGCTTGATAAATGGAAGCTGAAGTAAAACTTTCAAGCATTGACATGCCTGTAGTCAGTACTGCTGACCATCCTTCTCTGCAAACTCTTCTCCAGTGCTGCACAACAGCTGCACAGGTAACTATTTAAACATGCCTTTCCCTTGTCTCCTGCAGTCATGGCTATGAGAGTCAGGAAAATGGTGAAAGAAGGCAGGAAGACAGAGGGAGGCCACCTCAAGGGTCACACATTTAGTAAAACTAAGCTCTGGTCTCCCACTCCAATATTGCTTCTGTGGCTAAAGTGCTGGCAGAGGAACCTGGAGGAGACCTAGCAGTGACAGGTAACAGTAGC
Organism: Mus minutoides; assembly: GCA_902729485.2. Taxonomy (NCBI): domain Eukaryota; kingdom Metazoa; phylum Chordata; class Mammalia; order Rodentia; family Muridae; genus Mus; species Mus minutoides. The sequence goes on from LR749514.1 coordinate 3,780,436, forward strand.
TGATGGCCTCTTTGCAGAGAAGTGGACTCCCCTCTGGCTGAGCACTTTGCTAAGTGACCCACCAGGACCATTTTGTTTATACTCATATGGGCAGATAGAGTTTATTTTTGGATGTCGCTTACCTTAGATTGTAAATCTTAGCAACATTTTAATACTGTATCTCTAAATGTCCCCCAGGGTTAATAAGAAGCTGGAGTATCCGATAAGTATAATATACTGAGGAGCCATTTATTTAAAATGCCATCTTAAAAAATAAAAAGTTTAATTAAAAAGTGCTATCTCTGAGTATTTATTTATGATTTATAACTAAGTTCTATGAGTTCCAGCTTCCATAGAGCACACCCTTGTCCCCATTTACCACATACAGATTTGTGTGGGCTTAGAAGCCCAATTATACATCATTGAGTTCCTTTAAACTGTGACAGTTACACAGGCTCCTCTCTCTTTGCCTTCTCAATGGTCTCTTGCTGGCCAATATGCTTTCCTGGTGCCAGACTTAAGTGGGATGTGCCCCACCAAAACTGACATGACAGGCTAGGCTTCCAGAGAAATCCTCTCCTGGGACTGCCAGTTCAGAAATTGGCCCTACCAGGCAAATCTTGCCTAGGTTGATAAGCAGATTGGAAAACGGAAGGGCTCCAGTGATCGGGACTTCCAAGCATCACCATAGCTTGGCTTGGACCAGGAGAAAATACCAAGATGCAATGTTTTAAACAGAATCTGATGCTTAGAAGCCTTCAAAATGTCTGTCCTTGGGGCTAAAGTACAGGGCACCACTGGGTGGAGGGACAAAGATCGCCACCTGCTGTTTATCCTAATGGTTGGTCTTTCCAAGTCAACCCTTGCAGATGTATTGCTTCAGTTTCCACAATCTGTTTCCCCATTGTAGATGTCTTTGGGGTAAGGTCGAGGGTGGAAATAGTAACTACCTTCTTGGGCATTCACTGCAGTATTTGACAGTCTTCAGAGCGCTTCAGAAGCCTAAACCAATGGGTTCCGTCGCCATTGGTTTATTATGAGCACCCTCTGGCCCAATATCAGGTATCCCCAAATGTATGCCTTGCTCACCAGCTCCTCCCACAGGTTTACCAAATATGAACCTATCCAAATGCTCACAGCCACCCTCTGAACTCCTTTCTTATTGAGGTAAGAAAGAGAGAATGTGGTCATTACTCTCTTCATTAAAATCCTGCCAGGGCATAAAGCTCGTTATTAAATCCTCCGTTCTTCTTTTGACACCAAGAGACTTTAATTCTTTTTGCTGTTCCTTATGGTTACTATTCATAGAATTGCAGGTTCAGAGGGACTTCACAGTCTGTCCCAGACAATAATTATTTGTAGGCTTGTTCTGGACACCCTCAGGTTTTCTTTCACACGGGGCCAGTCAATCCAGATAGTTTTCTGGAGGTGCTTGATTAGGTCCCAGGAGAACAGGAAAGGGGGGCGGGGCATGGAGGACGCTTATGTTGGTTTAGAGATCTGCCTCAGACACATCAACATCTCTTTCTTTCAGTGACGGCTTTGTGTGTGTGTTTGTCTTATACATCTATATTTATAGTTTGGTTCTCCATCAGAGTAAGAAAGAGACAGCTTCTTCAGGCTAATTAGAGCCCCTCACGTTAATGAACCCCTACTACTCTGCCCCCAGGAAATTAATAAGAGCTTTAATCACTCAGAGATTGGAAAGGTCAGTGCCTGCTAAGGGTTCAAATGCAGAGACAGCAGCACCGTCATACCTATTTTAAAATCTGACAACAGCCACCCATCCGTGCTAAGAGAGGACCACTGCGCCCTCAGGCAGACAGATGAAGCAAGCATCAGCTGGATGTAGCACTGAAGGGACCAAATCACACCACTAGCTATGATAGTCACATTGTGCTCGTCACAATGTTTCCATCTCTGCTAGTTCTTAATCTTTTCCCAACACATAGATAATGGCTTGCAGCACCTGTATGAGCCTCTCCTGTTTTGCCCAGCTTTTGCTAGCTAGCTGGGTACCCGCCTCAACAGTAACTACTTAACCCAGCCCCAGAGTCAGCTTCCTAAGTGAAGAAGCATGAATGTTCACACCGCAGCATTCCCGGTAGTGCCTAAGGCTGAAGGCTGCTGACTTACTCCATTTTTTTCAGCAAAGGAGGTTGGTCCTCCCACTGCCCACAACAAACTACAGGTCCGTGTCCTCAGTTGCTCCAGCTCTGCATGAAAACTGAACCCCAGCAAAGGAAGGCAAGAAAGGTCAGGGTAAGGGCAGACAGGCAACCTGCTGCACTCAATCTCCCATGTTCATGCCACAGGAGGAGGAAACTCCAACCAAAGAAATAACACAGGCATTCAGACAACTCTTACAGAAACCAGAATGAGAGGAAGTTTTTAAGTCAAAATCTGCAAAGCGAGTAGGAATAGAAGGCAGAGGAAAGCCTATTAGAGACAGCAATTAGAGGTTATTGGGAATGTTTCAGAGTATAGTTTCAATGGCATGATGGAGTAGAAAACCAGATGGTCCTCTCTTTTCTTTTATTTGCCTATTAAAAGTAGATCTAAGATTTGGAAGGCAGCTTATACACTACTTCCAGCTAAATTTAATTGCCTTTTCCTTGGAACTACAATGATCTTGATTATCTTATCACTAATTTGTCTCTTGCTCTCTGTTATTAGATTGTGTTATTAGTTATCTTTTTGTGTATATCTCCCTCACTAATTGGAATTCTCCCTGAGGGCAGGAGTGTATTCACTACTACTTGCCCATATTTCTCAAGCATTTAATAGAGTGCTTTCCACATTGTATGTGTGCAAAACACATTTGTTGCAGGCATGGTGGATTCAATCTACAGGCAAGTCCTATAATGAGAGGTCTGGCCATCTACAATTTGGTAAGCAGCTCTGTCCAGAAAATACTGATCTATTCCATGTAAGTTGTAAATATCCAAGTGAAGGCACAGGTGTCATAGAAAACAATAAAACACCTCATTTCAACTCAAACTGAGTCACTTACTTTATATGATATCTTTGCCTTTTAATTTAGGTTTTGAGAATTTTACAATGTTTTGTTTTAGACAATACTAGACTTTGTTGGTATCTTAAGAAAATATTGGCCAGATACATTTTGTTTAATACATCTGAAAATAATTCATATATAAGGAATTGGGGCATCGAGCAAGCATTGGCTCAGCATGAATTAATCCATAAGAATTAGGTTTGTCGGGGACTAGGAAAAAAGATTACAAAGCCATTTTTTTTTGTTGTTTTGTTTTGTTTTGTTTTGTTTGTTTTGTTTTTTGAGACAGGGTTTCTCTGTATAGCCCTGGCTGTCCTGGAACTCACTCTGTAGACCAGGCTGGCCTCGAACTCAGAAATCCTCCTGCCTCTACCTCCCAAGTGCTGGGATTAAAGGCATGTACCACCACGCCAGTACAAAGCCATTTTTAAAAGTTATAGCCTGCCAAAAAAATCTGATAAAATCATTATTAATACATCCTATGAGTCATATGATTCTTGCCATAATACTTATTGAATGAGTGTCTTTGCCAGTTGTGCAATGTTTTTTGCATGCATGGTGGAAACAAAGAGGATAGCATGGACTGGTGCAGGTTGAGAAGTATTCTTCATACCCCACAAGCTATTAAATTCTTGATGATGCAGACTCCCAACCTTATGACTTGAAGGAGGATGGCAAGTATCTGGAGGCTTTTGTCTTCTAGTACCATCCTTCAGAGGATTGGTCCCTATTTGGTTTACAAACCAAAAAGGACACGTCTACCTGTTTTATTTTTTTGTTTTGTTTTTCCCCTAATCTCCGGAGTGCTGGGATTAAAGGCATGTGCCACCACGCCCAGCCAGATCCTCCTATTTCTTTTTTTTTTTTTCTTTCTTACCATTATGTGAGGGTTTGTTCCCACAAAAAGGTACTTCTTTAGCCACAGGCTGAAAAACATCAGGCCAGCTGGCCACAGACAGAATGCCCCAAACTGATCTAAAGTAACCAATCTGGCCCCCCCTTTAGGTTAACTATAACAAATACTTAATTGTGGCATCTGAAAACCAACTAGCAAAACAGGTATTAGCTCCACCAATAGCACCATTTCAAAGAATATGTCCACTGTATAAACATTATCTCTCTGATGGTTTTATATGCATAGTAGATTCTAATTTTATAAATGCAAAAAAAAATGTGCCATACACACAATTTCAAATGTCTAGAGTAGTTCTATCTACAAAGGAATTATTGAAGAGATAATTAACAAACTCTGGATACTAGCCAGCAACTACTTTACTGTTCACAAGCTTTTTTGCTTATTCATTCATTCAAAACACAACTGAATCCTACTTAGATGGAAGAGTAGGAACAAACAAGCAAACAAACAAATAAACAAAAGGCTGCATTGACATTAACATAGGAAAGAAGCCAGTTTACAGGGAAATGCTAGAAGCCCTTCCTTTCTCCTGGCTTCATTGAGGGAACAGAGCATGCACCTAACAAAGCCATGTGAAATATAAGTAGAAAACCAAGCTGCATGAAATACTCTTCATGCTTTGCAGGGGTCTTTTGTTAGCACAGTGGCTCATTTCCATTCTTAGAAGGGCTAATATCTTTTTCTTTCTCTCTCGTTTTTATTTTAATTAATTAATTCATTTTGATTTGAGGTGGTGTCTTACTATGTAGCCCTAGCTGGTCTAGAACTCACTATGTAGATCAGGCTGTCCTAGAATTCACAGAGATATTTCTGCCTCCTGAGCACTGAACCTAAAGGCATGCCCTACCATGTTTGACCCTTTTTTTGTCTTTAAATAAGCTTTCTATTCCTTGCTTAACTTAACAGGCTTTTCTTTATAACCCCTTGTTGGCTGCCAAGATCTCACCTAACATATACTGCTTTTCTTCCATTAAACTGGAATAAAATTGTCCTTGAGATTCCATTTGAGAAGATTTCTAAATCAATCTATTAATGAAACCAAGAATCCCCAAAGGATACTTTCGTTATGCTAGTAATACTACTATGCGATGAGTGATATGCACTGAACTGGAGACAGGTGGGCTGGAGTCATTGCCAGCTCACTAGTTGGGGATCTCCAGAGAAACAACAAATGGGGGATTACATACAGATTCAGGTATACTTACAGACACACATGCAGATGGAGAGGGATGCAAACATAAACAGAGATAGAAGTATTGTGAGACAATTCATGATCACTATTAGCAAACCAGATGCCCAAGAAATAAATTATATAACTTGTTTTGTGCTCCAAGGACTGGGAACTGGGAACTGGGAAGACTCAGTTGTAAAGACCTGTGTCTTTGGAAAGAAAGGAAGTGAGACATTTCAGACTAAGTGGTAAAGCAGGGAAAAAGAACAAAAAGATTACAGTACCATCCATCCATCTATGATGTTGTTGTTGTTGTTTAACTTCTCTAAAATAACTGGCGCCTCACACACACACACACACACACACACACACACACACACACACACATATATATACACACACACACACACACACACACACACTACTTTATGGAACTTACTAATTCAGCTAGCAACCTCATGCTAAAACACCAACGTCACACCAATAAATAATGTATCTGGATTTTCCATGGCCTAGGCAAGAGAACGTACAACCTAATGCAATTTATTAAAAATGGGTATTTGCTAGGGAGAATGACAAAACATGGGATTTTGTAAACTCAAAGGGACTAGAAGATACTTGTGGTCACAGCTCCACAAAAAGCAAGATTCTCATTGCATGAATTAGATCCTAAATAGATGCTCTAATTAGTCATAAGTGTTCTGAGTTAAATGGGAAATGGCACCGTTAGAGTTGAAAAGGTTATATTTAATTTATTGTGAACTTAAAAGCATCTCTCTCCAAAGAGCTCAGTTTCATTTCGTAGCTGATTTTTGTGACCCCCATAAAACTTTTTATTGTAAGAGTGAGGACTGTGCCCTAGTGGGACTGTTCAACCAACTTTTAAACTTAGATCCTTGCACTACACTTCTCCAAATTAAATCCATTCCTCATTCCCACATTAGTTATCTTTGCAAAACAGCTATTGGATTCCACCTTTCTCTCTTTGATGATGCAATAAAATTTTCATATCTTTCTGCAAGCATACAGGCCTCAGCACTGCAGCTCAGCAGCTTGCTGCATTCTTCAGGCCCTTCTGTTGGGATTCAGATGGCCAGCCGGAATGGAAGGATGAAGGAGTGATATAAAGATATCATCCATTAATAAGGGAAGGTGGGTAGAAGATGAGGATTGAGATGCTTCACTCGCTGCCTTTCACTCTTACACCAAGTTCAAAGTATCTAGCAAAGGAATTTAAGGTCCTCTTGAGGCAGACACTGATCTAGTAAATCTCCCAAATTAATATATATATATATATATATATATATATATATATATATATATATATATACTTCTTTATAAACTGCTAAATTATTCATTAACTGTTTTCAAAAATCATGTTTAGAAAACAACAAATTCTCAGTATGGATATAGGGTGACATGAATTTACTTACAGTAAAAGCACAGCTGAGCAAATAAAGACATCACTATAGGCATATCTCTGACACCTGAAAATAAAACTATAATATCTATAGCACTCCTGAATATATATCCAAAGGACACTAAGTCAAAGAACAGTAGAGAGCCATGCATATATGTTTAGTGCTGCAGTATTCACAATGAGCAGACATAAATGTGGGTTATATATGCACAATGTTGTATTGTTCAGCCATAAAGAAATAACTCATGTCCTTTGCAAGAAAATAAATAGAACTAGAGCTCATCATGTACAAGGAAATAAACCAGACTCAGAAAAAATAAACATTGAACATCTTCTCTCATATACAGAATCTATATACATTTTTAAAAAGAGAGAGATAGACGAGTCAAAAGGCAGACTATGGGAGGAACCAGTGAGAATGCAAATGTAGGCAAAGCATGGAAATGGGAGAAATGATCACAGTTTATTACATATGTATCTATATGTAATATAGATACAAAGAAATGCATACATACAAATATATACATATACACAATCTATACATTTATACATGATAAAATATATACATGTACTTTGCACACTACATATATACATATACAATATATATTTACATATATGTAAGAGGGTGCACTAAAAAACTCATTGTTTTGTGCTATTAACATTTTTTCACTAAATTAATGATTATATGTTATATCGGGGTATGGTTGTGAAGATTGGTGATCTATAAGAAACAAGGATTTGGGGAGGGGAATAAAATACCTAAGAGAAATAAATGACACAGGGAAGGCTATGGCATGAAGCCTGAGTAGAGATATTTTAAAAGTAGGGAGGGCAGTATTAGATGGAGGGGAGAGAGGAGACAACCCCTTAATGGAGCCATACATAGTGGCCTAATTTTGCCCATGTGAAACAAAACATGAAATCAGCTGTTGAAAAGGTGTGAGGCACCAAGGAAAGGCTGGAGCATGAAGTTTTTCCAAAGCTACACTAGAAAATAATAGAGATTAAGAGAGGGGTTGAGGGAGATGGGCCTAAGGTTTCAGATGAACAGTGTGTCTGAGAAATCTCGCTTAGTGGCACCAGTTTGCACAGTGGTATGATTTAAACAGATTGCCAATAAGCAGCTATTGTTAGGTCAGTTTCTGCACTAGAATATGGCTTGAGAAACAATGTCTAGAAACTGACTCCTTTAAGCAGTATACTACCTAATCTCTGTTGTAAATACTCAGTTTCACTACTTTGAAGCAGTCATAGACAAGATATAATGGATCAGTGTGTTTGTACACCAATCCAACTTGACTTGAAACCAATAAAAGTTGAATTTCATATGATTTTTTTGTGCTATGAAATATTCTTCTTTTGGTTTGTTTTCAATCATTTAAAATGTCAAGCATATTACTTCAAGGATCATGAGGGAGAGAGAGAGAGAGAGAGAGAGAGAGAGAGAGAGAGAGAGAGAGAGAGAGAGAGAGAGAAAGAAGGGG
>LR749514.1:3788521-3808607 GCA_902729485.2 Mus minutoides
ACCTTAAGACAAAATATGTATTCAACTGCAGATGAGACTTCCTGTTTAGAGCAGGATGGGGCACTTGAACTCTGCATGATGCAGTGACTTTCAGGAGAATCAGACCAAGATTCCAAGTGAGTGAGCTTTCAGTCTGTTGTGGGGCTGTGATGGAAGTGTTCTATGACCCAAGTATAACACAGATGTGCAGCCAGAGTTTATCTTTACTTCATCTTACATGACAGATAACAACTTCCACTCTCCATGACTCTATTGTCCTTTTTTAAAAATCAGTGGTGCACAGGGAAAGAGGTGGATTGACAAATAACCACGAAGAGGTTCAGTTCTTTGTTAATGTCACAAAATCAGAGGTGAGTGGAGTTGGCTTCTAGACACACCAGGCAAGAAAAGCAACTGTTTTTTCTTGTGAAAGCATTTCTGTACTCCTGTCTTCCCCAACAGAAATGAACAAAACCTTTAGTTGACTTGCAAACTCACTAAAGAAAGGAATAAGCAAGCAACAACGGCAGCTGGCTCAGGTGGCGTTAGCTGTGGGTAGCACTTAGAAAGATGACAGATGTTGCCAAATGGTAATTTTCTCTGTGTGGTGGCTGTGATTGATCTGCGGCTTGGTGCAATGGTCGAGGCTTTCATAGTCAATCTTTAAAAACATCATGTCATCATAGAGTGGGAGGTTCAGATGACTGGGGGGATGGCTGGGATATTTAAGACAGAACACTATGAAAATCAAGTATTTCTCTAAAACTCAAATCTACCAAACCAGTGGAGATCAGGACACAAAATCAAAGAGGTAGAATTCTAAAGAAACATGCTTTGGAACTCTGCTATCTATCTATCCATAGATACATAGATGTACAGATGCCTAGATATATAGACATAGATAGATAGATAGATAGATAGATAGATAGATAGATAGATAGATAGATAGATAGATAGATAGATAGACCTATTATATCAATGTATGTGTGTATCCATGTATTTATGACTATCTATTCCTCTATCTATTGATCTATCTATGTATCTAAGCAACTATGCATCTATGTATAATGTATATCTATGCATATATATGTGTGTGTGTGTGTATGTGTGTGTGTGTTTGTGTGTGTGTGTGTGTGTATTATACCAATGTATCTATATGTTTATGTAGTATCTATCTATCTATCTATCTATCTATCTATCTATCTATCTATCTATCATATATTTATTTTTCCTTTTTTGAAAATACCAACAGGAACTTTGAGGCAGACACCTGAATGGAAAGATGATGCTGAACAACATCAGGACTGCAGGTTAGTTAGGAGACAAGCCTCAATGAGGAAACAAGGTCATCTCATAGGAGGAAGAGAACCTCCCAGGACCCGCTAAAAAGAGCAAGGAAGTTAACAAGGGATGATTCAACCTTACCAAGACACATGGACTTTTTGTTCAGAAGCAAAAATGAGGAGAGGTTGGATAATCCATATTTTAGGAGTTAATAAAAATATATGCAATCTAATTTTTAATAAAAGGTATATTGAAAGAGGTACCTGGCAATTATCAGGAGAAAAGATTCTGGCTACTAAAATATACATAGAAATACCAGGAGTATTTGTAGTATATAAAGTGAATGATAACACGTTATGGCAAAGTCAATAAAACAATATATGTATCAACCAGATACCAGAAATTAGAAAATGGTGAATAGATTGTCCCAGCATATCTGGGACTCATTCTAAATAACTCCTGATAGGAGGAGTGGGAGTGAAAATGCTAGAGTTTTGTATAGGAAGCCATAAACCTAGGTAGAGCCATACAGATCCAAGATCAAGGCCATGGAGGGAACTGGGAAGGACTCTCCAGGATCCAGTCATTACTGGAGGAAACAGATGCAGAAATATTGGTCCTGTGGAGAGAGAGATGTCTTTGACTCTCAGTTTCTTAGGCAGGTTTTGATGGTTAGTTTTAGGGGACAACATGGCAGTGTCTAGAGACAAAAAAATAAAAACAAAAAAACCGAAAAAAACCCTTTCTTCTGGATGTTTTTCAGTGGTGTTTGGGTCCACACTCTATATTTAACATGGTAATCTTTGCAAAGCCAAGACTGACCCCACAGCAAAAAGGACTCTGTCAGCAGATGGCATTTAGGCCTGAACCCCATGTCTGAATAATCCACCCAGGCATTTCAACTACATGGCCTTCTTGCACATGACAGCTACAAACCCAGAAACTGTAGGCTCAGGTTCAGCCATCCAAGCCCAAATCCCAGGTACCATAGCCTTGAGCTCAGATCCCTCAAGGAGGGGTCCAGATACCACCAAAGCTATTGTACCAACACAACCTAGAAGTATAGTAGGTAGAGTCCCATTACCAGAAGATGATAGCTCTCAGCTAGAGAGTTGGGGCTGCCTGCAAGGTTAAAAAAGTCTGTCAGAATTTTTCAAGACCTCATGGTCAATACTAGGAAGAACTTCTAACATGTTAAAATTAAAAAGGACAGAGGCTGAGAGAGAACAATACACACAAACCATTACAAGGACCTATAGCTGCAAAATCACATCTAAGTACAATGTTGACTCCTGGCAAGTTGTAAAAGATACAACTATCTGAGCAAATTTACTCCTCAGACAATAGCCCATATGTGGCAGATGAAATAAATGTGTTGGTCAAACTTTGCTGTTACCCTGGAGGCTATAGCACTCAGCTTGGTTATGTTTGAATCCCACTAAAAGGATCATCTGAACCACAAACATAGGTCCAAGAGGTATCTGAGAATCTCTGCTGCAGGACTGGTAACACACTCTGCTAGCCATGTTTGACCATCATGGGTCTTCAAGAAGTCCCCTCATTTTAGTTGCAAAGTGGAAGTTAAATGGAATTTAAATACATGCAAGTCAAATGCTGACAGAGGTACTGAGGTGATGGCTTAGCCAAAAGCACTTACTGTGCAAGCGTTAGAACCAGAGTTCAGTTCCCCAGCATCCATGGAGAATGTTAGTGTGTCAGTGTGTCCTTGTAATACCAGTGATGGAGAGAAGGACAGAGGACAAGAGCTAGCTGGTAGCCAGCTTATCCAAACTAGATTCAGTGACAGACCCTGTCTCTGCAACAATGGGAAAAGTAACTGATGAATGCAACACTGACTCTGTCCTGAACACATATGTGTATAAGGGCAGACATGCATGCACACTCAAATAAGTAATTACAGCTACATACAAAATGTTGATTAAAAAGTCATCTATTTATAAAAATCCATTCGTTTTTCATTTAAAACTTTTAGCCCAAACAATTTTGGATACGGCACCATTTTCTTTACATGTATATTTTTTTATTGTTTTGAATTTTATTTTCAATAAAATTTTATATTACTTAATGAGCTCTTTTGAAATGAGAATATATGTGCTAAGTATTATATAGTTTTATGGCATATGCCTATAGTATATGATAATGTGGATTACAGATTCACTAGATGCCTCTCTGTCTCCTAGAAATAAAGTCATGTCTCTTGTGCAGTTTAACCTTTATCTACTATGAAAATAACAGGGGTTGGGGATTTAGTTCAGTGGTAGAGCGAGTGCTTGCCTAGCAAGCGCAGGACCCTGGGTTTGGTCCTCAGCCCTGGAAAAAAGAAAAAAGAAAATAACATGAATTTGCCAACAAATATTCTTCCTTTACTCTGAGAATCGGAATAAACCAACTCTGATGCTTCATCTGAAGCTGGCTTTGAGTTATGAACAGGTCACCTCCTCTGTTTCTTTCTCATATCCTGTCTATCTATTATCTATCTATCTATCTATCTATCTATCTATCTATCTATCTATCTATCTATCTATCTATCTATTGGTATCACTTTCTTTTTCTTTATGCTATTCCTCTTTCTTTGATTACTTTATATTATTTTAATGTATATGTTTGAGTGTTTTACCTACATGTGTGTACCACATGTGTGCCTAAAGGCCAGAAAATGGTGTAGGATCCTTGAGAATAGGAGTTACTGGTCGTTTTGAAACACCATGTTGGTGCTCAGAGCTAAACCCAGGTCTTCTGGAAGAATGGCAAATGCTATAAAGCTTTGTGCTATCTTTCCAGCCTTAAGCTATCTCTCTAAATAAAGTCTCAATCCTTCTTAAAGGAAACCCTCTCTTTCCCTTTAAAGTCTTTGAAGTGATGCTCTGTCCCTCTTAATTGCTCTTCTACCTCAAGTTCTGATCATGCAGACTTGGGTGTAATTTATTATCTCTCATATTGTACTCTCCTGTCAAGGCCAGGTCATGGACTCCCACCTCCATACTTGTCTCTCTCCTGATAAAACTCATTTTTAAAGTATAATTTTATGTTAGCTACTATCATAAGCTTGTCAATCTGATTTCTAGCAACTTGTTATTATATATCATATATCATATATAGATAATTCTACTGTAAAATTTTAACTAACATGCAAATTAATCATAATTATGTTAAAGTCTTTGCTTGCTAATCTAAATATGGAAATTATGTTTCTATTATCTTTTATTCCATTCATTATTAATAAAATTTTCTTACTTCTCTCTATATATATATACATATATATAGTAATTTTTTGTCCCAGACTTGTTTTTACCTATCCCCTTACATCCTGCTCACTGCTACCTCCTGGTCATCCCCTCCTACAACCGTTCCTCCATCTAAGTTCCCTTTTTCTGTGAGCAGGTTGGAGTTCCCCTGGGTATTCTTCTACCCTGACACATCAAGTCTCTGCAGGGCTAGGCACATCCTCTCCTACTGAGGCCAGACAAGGCAGCCCAGGTAGAAGAACATATCCCACAAGCAGGCAACAGCTTTTGGGATAGCCCCCTACCCCCTGCTCCAGTTGTTTGGGAACTCACATGAATACCAAGCTGCACACCTGCTACATGTGTATGGGGAGGCCTAGGTCCAGCCCATGTATGTTCTTTGATTGGTGGTTCAGACTCTGAGACCCCCAAGGCTCCAGGTTAGTTGACTCTCTTGAGTTCCTATAGAGTTCCTTTACACTTTGCAATGTCAATCCTTCCTCCTTTCATAAGAGTCCCCAAACTTCATCCACTGTTTGGTTGTGGGTGTCTGCATCTGTCTGTGTCAGCTGCTGGGTAGAGGCTCTGTCCCAGGCATTTATGCATAAAATTAACAGAAAACCTTTTAAGGAAAATACTACTTGTAAAGTTATGATTCCTTTTAAGGAAAATACTACCGCACGTGTGTGTATGAACATATGGACCATACAGGTGACATCTCTATTAAACTTAGTAGACAAACATTGTATATCAGCAAGTACTTTGGTTTTCAATATGGCAGAAAGATAGATTGAAATAAATGAGAAATGGAGAATTAAAAGACTAATTATAAGACTAGTTGCAACCATTAGACATGTAATAAACTCCATAATTATAAGATCTTATATCTAACAATGAACTCGGCAGACACATCTGAATGTTAGATATAGAATTAGCAATTTGAAATTTTAACCAAAATAATATAGTCAAATTGAAAAACTGGAGCAAGATTATAATAGCATTATTCTATAAGTACCCTTACACACAGTACTGTCTCTTTTGTGTTAAGACATAATGTTCATATATATGCATATATTATATCAAGTTCATTTCTGGATTATAAAATAAATGAGTGTTACACATATTTTTAACCCTTTATACTTTGACCAGGAAATGCAAAATGTATTCTCCACAAGATACTTTAAGTTTACTTTGATTCCACAAAAACAAACTAAGCGGCTAAGTCTTTATAACTGGATATTCTGATTGGTTTTTGTTAACTTGACACAAACCTTTACATCTCTGGAAAGAGAAAATCGTCATTAAGAAAATGTCTTCATAGGATTGGGTTGTAGGCAAGTCTTTAGGGAATTTTATTGATTAGTGATTAATACACAGGTCCTAGAAGACTATAAGGAGAAATTTGTCACTCCTGGGCAGGTGGTCCTGGCTTGTATGGGAAATCAGGCTGAGCAAGCCATGAGTTTGCAAACCCATCAGTATAGCACTCTTCTTCTTCTTCTTCTTCTTCTTCTTCTTCTTCTTCTTCTTCTTCTTCTTCTTCTTCTTCTTCTTCTTCTTCTTCGTCTTCGTCTTCATCTTCGTCTCCTCCTCCTCCTGCTCCTCCCCCTCCTCCTCCTCCTCCTTCTTCTTTCTTCTTCTTAGAGACAGGGTTTCTCTGTATAGCCTGGGCTGTCCTGGAACTCACTCTGTAGACCAGGCTGGCCTTGAACTCAGAAATCTGCCTGTCTCTACCTCCCAAGTACTGGGATTAAAGGCATGCACTACCACACCTGGTTTATAGCACTCTTCTAAGGCATTCTGTCTTCAGATTCCTGCCATGCTTGTATTCTTTCTTCCCTGCCTGGATCACTGTTACCTGTAATTAAGTGTAAGATGAAATAGGCCTTTTCCTCCCCCGACTTGCTTTTGGTCATAGTGTTTTATCACAGCACTAGAAATTAACTAAGACAATAGGGAGTGCTGTGCTGTGCTGTGCTGTGCTGTGCTGTGCTGTGCTGTGCTGTGCTGTGCTGTGCTGTAGGCTGTGCTGTGCTGTGCTGTGCTGTGCTGTGCTGTCCACAATAGCCAGGATAAAATCTAGGAGAAGGCTTCCTTTAGGGAAGGGTGGCAACCTACAGGACTCAAATATTAAAAGTTATAAATTCCAGCATCTCACCGCTCATTCCACTCTTTCCAGTATGCATCTCAGCCAAGGCAAGAGAATCTTAAAGCAGCTGGGAAAGTTGGAAAACTAAAAGTAGAGTGAATGAATGAATGAATGAATGGATGGATGAATGAGGAGTTGAACAAAATAAAAGATGAAATAAAGACAATGACATGTGGGATAAAAAGTTCCTGCTAGAAATCTTAAACTGGGCAAACAGTAGGCAGTCTTTAATCCCTTCTTAATGAGGGCTCAGCTTCCACCTACAGCTTTGATATCCTATTATCATCAAGTCTTGGTGCTTAAATTGCCATCATCCTGCCAACCACAGAAAGGGGAGAATGAGAAAAAGGCATTTTTTGTTTCACATTGAATATTTGCTATTAAATCTAATTAGGCTCCAGCAAGTGTTCAGAGCATGGGCAGGTGTCTTAAAAAACACCTAGAAGGAAATCAGTAAATGTCTGACTTCAAGGAGGCCTAAGACTTAGTATTACATATGCGTGTCATCCATTTTTTGAGACCCCCCCCCCCAAAAAAAAAGGTTGAGTACTTCTTTGCCTTACATTATTTCATTAATTAGATGTGTGTGGTTGGAAGCCAGGAGGGTTAGTGGGGAGCAGGGGCAGGAGAGGGAGGGGGCAGGAGAGGGAGGAACTGCTGATCTGGCTGCCGACCTCTGAAGACTCCATTGTGCTTCCTGCAGTTCAGTGGCAGTAAGAAAAATCAAAGTTCCGGACGCTAGGACAGAATTCCAAATTAAGAAGCCATTTGGAAGCTGTTGTTGTCAATTCAGCATGCACATCTGCATAGTGTGCTGTCTTTCCTTTAACCTGTCCCTTTAACTAGGTCCTTGTGTGGGGATACTGTAAAAATATCTAATTTGGATTGCTCAATGCAGCTGTTTTAGACATTTGGACCATAAGGCCTTAAACACCAGTACACATCTCTCTCTCTCTCTCTCTTTCTCTCTCTCTCTCTCTCTCTCTCCCTCTGTGTGTGTGTGTATAGAGACACACACATAGACTAAAATGAGCCCTTGGACACCAGAACCACGATGATGGGTTTCGCTGGCTCAAAAGGGATGGTTCAGAACTACAGGCAAGGCTAGATGGAACCCTTCTAGCAAACAAATGTATCAGGTTCACAGATGAGCACTTACAACATATTCCCAGTGGGATTTGTTAGTGTGGAGCCAGCAAGAATTGGCGCTTTTCTGGCTGGCTGAGATAGCATCAGGCCCAGGCTAAGATAGTATGAGGCTAAGTTTCTCAAGTCCTTCCCTTCCTGTCACTGAGGAGATCCAGATGCCCCTTAGGTGTGAGGCAAGGCAAAGCAAAAGCTCGTCGTGACCAGCCACAGTTCTCCCTGGCTGCCAGTCCTAAGGGTGTACATACACTAGCTACTGTTCAAGGAGGGCAAGAGAGAGCAGAGAAGAACCACCCAATTTGGAAAATGATTGGCTTCTGTGTGACAGACAAAGCAAGAACTCTGGACCGCTACAGGGAAGAGGAACAGCCCATTTAATGTGCTCTGATTCCCTCCTGGAAAGACTGAGAAATTATCTGCTTGCCTCAAATATCTTCATTAAAAATGCATTTAAGCTGTGAAGCTCTAGGAAGGAGAGACCTGTAATACATGAAAGATTAGCCCCAGATTGCTGATTGGACTATTTTACATCATTATGGTAATTAAGCTAGCAGGCTGTTGTGCTGACTTCAACACATTTCCCCATTTGCCTTTGTCTTCAATTCAAGGTATCTCCCTTCTCTTTCTGTCTTTCAGCCCTCTTCCTTTCCTCTTGCTCCTGTGCCTCGCCACCAAACATCTCTGCTCAGATCCTTGGCCACCCTTGCTTCATACATTCGCATAGTTCAATAGTCAGATTCTCTCCCATGGGTTCTCTGCCAACCTTGTCCTCACTATGCAGAGCAAAGGGAAGGAATTAATGGTAATTATAAGGTGAGGGTGGCATTACAGCTCTCAATGTGATTGCCAGTGAAACCAAATAAAACTGGAACATAATCAGCCAATTATTAAAACAGAGCAAACTCACAGGGGCTTTGTAACTTATTCTCCTTTCCTCACTTGACTTTCTATCCTCAGACCTGAAGCCTGGCTCAGGGTAGGGAATCGAGACCCCATGATAACATTTTGCATAACTTTCTGGGACTCCACAAGAGCCAGCTCTACACAGATAGTGTTCAGAGCTGCCTCTGGTGTGGGAGAGGCCAAGGACTAGTTCCAAGTCCCTTTCTATGATCTCATGGAGCAACTTACTCTCATCCTGGTCCTTTATCCACTGAGCCAGCCACACATCCAGCTCTCTCCATAGGAAAAAGTTGTTTCCCTATCACTTATAAATCCATGGGAAAGTTCTAACAACAGATGAAAAAACCCTGAGATGATTTGCGATGATCCCTTGAGCAATCTAGAGTCGCTGAGGCTGAGAATACATTTAAAAGAGAAACAAGACAAAGGTTTTCATTCAGCAGATGACAGGAGAGTGTGTATGTATGTGTGTGCTGTCACACACAGAGGCAATTCTGCCCCCAGAGATGATCTAGCCAACCTCTGGCTATCTTCTGGTAATCACAAGACTGTGGATGGTAAAGGGAAACAGATAAAGCCCTCATATATGCTCTCTTATTTCTCTAATGTTACTCATGATGTGCAGTTTTAAAAGGCCACAGGTACATGTTCATATCCACAATTCTGCTGAGCTCTAGGGAGGGAGTTGGGTGTAAAGTGTGAGGTCAGCTTTATCATTAAGCAGAGTGTCTTTCTGCATCTGTACTAATTTATTAGCTTTAGGATCCTCTCTAGATCATTTCCCTTCTCCAACCCCAAACTACCTCACTTGTAAATGGATACTGTAATAGGATCTACCTCATGAAATTGTAAGGATTAAATAAAGCATAATGTATGCAAAGTGTACTTAATGAATATGCATGACTATTATAGCACAATATATGTAAGTAGCAAGTCAGTTTTTAATCTCTGAATTGTATTTCTTCATAGATTATGCTTTATGCCTACTGTTCCAAGAGAATGCCTTGCCTGGATTTTAAGATTCTGTTGGCACCTAAGTCTTCAAGGTAATCCTATTAGATTTGACTGCCACATTTGATAACTCATCCTGCCTCCACATTTCTTCCTCTATATCCTCATATGCCAATTAAACATTTTATAAACTCTCAAGAAAATGGAAGCACACTGGTTGAAGCTCTTCTTCCAACTTTGACATGCAGGAAGCTGTCAACAACAGCTGTACACACCAGTCCTGTATCTGCTAAATGGGATGCTGTGTCTCAACCAATCATAGTGTCATCCTCCATCATGAGCAGTAGAGTCTATTCTCTTGGCCAGCTGTGGAGGGCTACACAATCTAGATGTTTCCTCACAGTGTCTTATGCTCCTTCTTATCAACAAACACTGCCTAAGGAACCTCACATTGTAAAGAACAACACAACCCAAAAGAAACCACCTTCTTTAGCTGAAAGTTTCCTCTGAGTACCACCTCAGTTCTTTGGTATATCTCTGCAGAATATCATAAAATATTTACCCAGCCTCTGCCTCCATTCAAACTCAATATATTTTCCTAGGACATGGCCCAGCAAGCCTCTGCTCTATCTCTCTCTACTGAAATGGCTCAGGGCGCTAGCTACCTCCCTAGAGTAGAATCTGTGAATCTCTTTGTTCTATGAGAAGGATCAACATCCTATACAGATGGCCATGTTATTCCTCCTGGAACACTTATGCTTCTTGCTAGGCACATTTTTTTTTTCTTTGCAGCTCCAATGGTGTCCTTCACTGACCCCTTCCTTTCTGCTGGATGCTATCTAATTGGTGGGTTCCTGAAGCTAAATTCTGAAGCTCTTCTTTCCTATTCCACAATGATCTTATTTGGTGTTCTTAACAAGCATTCTCTGTCTTGGAATCTCCTCAGCTTAAATGTCATCCCTGAAAGATTACTAGGCCTTCCTTCTTAACTAGTGTTATTTTTAAAGCTTGCTTTCTCAACCATTGCTGACACTTTTCAAACCTCCTGACATCCATCCCCAACTAGAAACAACAACCATTCCTTTAGCTTACTCAAATTTCTCATCACTCTTATTTCTCTCTTCTCCACCTAGCTCACTTCATTCACTGCATCAAACCATTTAAGGACCAGTATGTATAGAGAATCCTTAACCCTTCCAAGGCCATATGCCTCTCACATATCCCTTTGGAAGGAGCATAAGGCCCCACTGAACCTTACCAGCCTCACAACCATTGTCTTCCTTACATGACCATCAGAGACTTTCCTTCCTACAATTGTCTTCCAGTGAGTCCTACTTCCAGTTTAGAAAAACAGTAATTAAATACCTGTCCTAAGCTGTTAGGTGCATCTGTGCAACTTTTTGCCATAGCCTTTTTCATGAGATCCTTTACACTGGACTTCAGGTTATACTATGTACCCAATGCCTTCCATTTTCCCTTCCCTGTGCCGGATCATTCTTCCTGTACACTTCCTTACAGGAAATATCCCGTGTATGTGAAGTCTCCGTTTAGAGATGGCTGCTGCTGTGTATTGAATTAGCCTCTATCACTTTGCCTCCCCATTCCTTATGTCAGCTATGCTCTGATATTAACTTATACTTTCACATCATTTACACTGACCTATCTTATCACATTTCCCTTTGTCTGTGTTAACTGTGTTCCACGTTTAATGGAAAGTTCTAGAAACAATATAAATAGCTCATAACTCTTGAATTGTGTGCCATCTTGAGGAGCATGATAGACTCTTGCATCTTTCCACATCATCCAATGCATAATGTGAGTCATCATTGACCTGTATACAGATGGTCCCTATACTGTCCACCAGTCAGGAGCAGCAGACATTCATATGATCAGGGAAGCCCTACTATAATTAATGACTGAAGTGAACCAGTGCTGATACTGCTGATTTGGCTATACCAATGAGAAATCATAGAGTGTTTCTTTCAATGAAGAGGCAAAGGTACACTAAGTGGTTTTTCAGAGACTTTATATCCACACAACCTTTATTATAGCATGTCTCATTAGTCACTTTTGTTAATATCTTACTATGAATCATTTGTAAATTATTCTTATAAGTTTACATTCATAGAAAAAAAAGAGGATATATAGGATATGGTACTATCCCAAGGTGTTGACCACCCATATTTAATTATTAAGTGAATAAATAAAATGCTTATTGTCTAACTCATTAAGGATTTGTAAGTCTCTAGACACCAACAATCAAAGGGGTTCAAGAAATCCACACTGAAAAAAATCTCAGCTATGTCTGCTGAGTCCTTTATTCCTTCCTCCAAAGTCCCAACAAGAGTTCCAGATTTGAACTCACCCCTTTTGCTTGACAGAGTATTAGCCAAGTTCTTAAACCATTTCATGCCTCAACTTCTCTAGGGAACAATAAGATGGCATCTACCCTGCAAACTTATTGTGAAGGTTAATGGGATAAAGTTTATAGTGCCACTGGGGCTGGCACATAACTGGCTTTCAAGAAATGGCAGCTTCCTCTCTCCTCAATGACCATGGTCTGCTTTGGCAAAAAAGGAAAGAGTGGGGAATGGGAGGCCCTGATTAAAGAAATTTGTATCAACAGTGAGTTACTTTTAGCCCTTAGCCTTCCCAGAGGAAGCTTATTAACCTAAATGCATTACTAATTGCAGAATTGCTACTAGCTTACCAAAATGAAAAGTACAGATAGAGAAGGGAATATACCTTTGGGCTTGGAATCAGGAGGAGCCTCACTGAAAGGCATGGCCAATGGGCCTATAGGTTAATTGTCCAGTTAACCGCTCTCATTTTACGTGTGTGTGTGTGTGTGTGTGTGTGTGTGTGTGTGTGTGTGTGTGTGTACATGCATGGACATGTATGTGTACTTCTTCTGATCATTTTAGTTTTTCTCCTATATCTTTTTCTTTAGTCTCTAAAAACTAAAGGTTTAGAAAGATGTTGTTTGAGCCGGGCGTGGTGGCGCACGCTTTTAATCCCAGTACTCGAGAGGCAGAGGCAGGCAGATTTCTGAGTTCGAGGCCAGCCTGGTCTACAGAGTGAGTTCCAGGACAGCCAGGGCTACCAGGGCTACACAGAGAAACCCTGTCTCGAAAAACATTAAAAAAAAAAAAAGAAAGATGTTGTTCATCTATTTTTTTATTTATTTACCTACTATTGATTGGGGTTTTTAGGTGTGTGTGTGTGTGTGTGTGTGTGTGTGTGTGTATAATAGGTATTGAATCTAGGGATTCATGCTTGTTAAGCAAGCCCTTCATTATTGAGCCGTATCCCCAGTGTCAGAGTTATAGATTTTTATCTTTTGTTTTGTTTTGCTTTTAGACTCCATCAGGAGAACATTTTCCAAAAGTATTTAAGGCCCAAAGACATGGCCACTATTTGTTAATACACAGCAGCTACATGGGCTGTAAGTCCTGTCTATTCCTGTGACTAGTGTGCAGCTGCAGTCTCTATACAGGCTATTATATGTGAAGGTATGCTTTCAAGTGTGGGTGTACACATTAAGCATGCCCTCTTGTCTGACACACAGTTAGCCAAGCATCTGAAATTTCAATCCAAGGCATGCTCTTGTTGGCTTTGAAACTATAAAAAATGCATTTGAGGAGAGCAAATTTTTGATGACAATTGTCATTAACAACATTATTTTCAAACATATTTCATGGTGCATTGCATGTCAGGAATGGCTTCTTATCTTCTGAACTTTCTAACCTCCCAGGCCGAGTGGAATGGTGACAGCTTCCTTTGAACACACCTAGAGAAGGCACCCCAGTGCATGGCAAGTCAGAGAGAAAATGCAAAGCCATGTCAAAGAACGCAAGCAGCATTTCTTTGTGCTCTTACAGGCACATCCAGCAGCATGTGATCCTGTGTTCTCCCTTACTGTTAATCTCAGTTTTGTTCATAGACCAGTGATGCCTACTTAAGTAGCATGACTAGCCAGAACAGTTCCAAGGTGACCTTGGCAGTTTCAAGAGGACAATGTTCTCTTACAAGCCAAGTTCTCTTAACTTGCCTCTCAGAGCGTTATTTCCCATTCAACCTAGAATTTTGGCTACTCTTATAGATAGATAAGTAGATAAGAGACTCCAAGTCATAGAGAAAATGGCATTTCCTTGCCCTCAAACATCCAATCTTGGTATGTTTGCTCACGGAATTCCTTCTGAAGGTCTCATTCATCATCAGACACTCTGTGTTAGTTCCTTCTACCAAGAGTAGGCTCCCTATTGGCTGTCCAATGCAAAGAGGCCAGCCCTGAAACCATAGAATCACAAAAAACAAAAACATACTCAGCAGGTTGTGTTTCTATCTGTGAGTGTGTGTGTGCACGTGCACGCACTTTCAATTTGAGGGGAACTATATGGGGAACAGGAGGGAGAAAAAAGGAGGGAAATGAGAGAGAGAGAGAGAGAGAGAGAAGAACTTCCAAGGCAGCTAGCCTGGGTAGGTAATGGTTGAGAAAGGATGTTGGTCTTCCCTGTTGACCATCTCCAAGAGGAAAGGCTTGACAAAACAAAAACAGACTCAGCAGGTTATGTTTCTATCTGTGTGTGTGTGTGTGTGTGTGTGTGTGTGTGTGTGTGTGTGTGTTACTTATAAGCTGCAGGTCAAACTGCCTTGTTCTAGGATTAAGGAATACAAATCATATTTCACTTTTCTCTTTTCTCTTCCTGATAACTAGTTCACATCTTTTCATTTTGCATGCCATCTTGCCATAGTCATTGTTATTAACCATACACTGATTGTGTACCTTTAATAAGAACTCTACCTTTTGTATCAAATCTGTTATTGATGATATAGATTTTAGCTCATGCAATGTAGAATAGAACCATTAGACCACACTTCTTCCAAACTTTGTGTATTCCCATAGTCATGAGATACATTTATATACTTCATAAAAATCTCTCTCCTCTCACTACTCAATTTAGCCTGTGTCATGTTTTTTTAATATTAATGCATTAAAATATTTAATATATTTTAAATAAGTATATAAGGGTACTGCTAATGCAGTATTTTCCATAATTACTACAGGGAGCAAATTTATTCTACTTCTGGGAACTTTAAGATATTCTTATATAATCACTGCTTGCTTGTTTATCCCATATCAACATACATGAGTTCTATCTATCTTCTTGTTTAGTAGAATTACCATGCCTTGACATAGAAGATTAGGAAATACCAAATAGATGTCTTTGCTTCATTAATCAAGTTGAACCTCTCCTTTCTCTCAAACATCTTATTTGGGATATTTGCTCACAGGAGTTCTTCTGCAGGTCTCTCTCATGCTCAGCCCCTTGTCCTTGTTCCTTACACCAAAAATATCAGAATCCAAGATCATAATTCATAATGTCCATTTATAGGCAATACCAAGAGTTGTTGACTCAAGTATAGAACTTCAAAGGACTTGTAAAGAAACCCACTTGCATAATACAACCTTTAAGGGGCTGTGTGTATGAGAGAGAGAGAGAGAGAGAGAGAGAGAGAGAGAGAGAGAACTGTTTTTATTTAATGAGTTTTGGCTCTCTACCTTGTCTTTTAATGTGTACATGCCTCTTGCTTTTCTAAGGACAAGAAACTCACTTAACTTTGACTTTGCTTTCTTCAAAGTAAAAATTGGGAATATGTTTTAATTTTAAACCTACAAGGGAATGCATTTCTTCACACTGAACAATCTTGATGTTCAGCAAATATCAGTGAAAGAAAATGCAGAGGAAGCATAAGTAAATGCAATAGTTTTGATGTAATGAGATATTTTTAGGATAAGTCTGTGTAAGGCAAGGTCTCTTTAAGTTCAGAATAAAATTTCTCCCACCTGCATTTTTTCTTCAAACTGAGCTGCAGTCATAGACTTGGATAATGAAGGCTTAATTTTGTTCAGTGACTCGTATATCCCAGTATCATAAACCTGTCTCACTGCATGTACATGAAAGCAATTGGGCAAATCACAGCAATTACACTTGGCATTAAAAAAAAATCCACACAAAATACAAGAGGAAATTTTATAAGCATAAGGTTAATCTACCTCACTATTGCCCGATGAACAGAGGACCAAACTCCAAACAACAAATTGGCATTTTAATGCTCATTTAGTAGACAATAGAAGACAATGATTCAGCAACCCTTGGAGGAAACCAGGTAGAAAAGATTCTCAGCCAAAAGGGAATAGCCTAAATGCACAGCCCAGGTGATGGGCGCTCCACCACAGGATGCACACTGCTATTTTCACGGCATTAATGCAGCTGTGTCAGTTTGTAGGTGAATCAGTCTTGCTTCATCAGACACATCAACAACGAATCTGCGCTGCCATTTTCCCTCTACTTAGAGATATTTTCTTAATTGCCAGCTTAAAATAGCTACTTCTTCTCCTACCTCTTTGAACCCATCCATCATGGCTGGTAATAGAGCCAGAAATGACCACTGGGCTTATTTCCTTCTAACCCTCTCCAGACTCCCCTCACTCATTTATATCTCACAGCTAACTGTCCCTTTTCTCCCTTTCTTCCTGTGAGCTTCAACATTTCCAAGTCCGTGAACACTCATAGAGTTAGCTAATGAAGACAGTTTGTCAAATTTGTAGGAGCACAGATAATCTGGCAGAACCCTGGTGGCTATGGCGGCCACTACTGTCATTTATCTGACAGTTTTTCTGCTTCTTCTGCACTGTCCTACAACAATGTAGGCAGTAAACTGAAACCGCTGTGCTATTCCCAGCTCAGCGCCTGGCTGCCCTCTTCATGTTCCCTTCTCACTTCTGACTCCTCTTGGCCTCCAACAACCTCTGCTCCCTGCTTTTGAGAACAAGCAAGGCTGCTTCAAGTCCTATCCACAGTGCTTACCTCTCTGGGGACCTTTGCAGTTCAGAGAATGCCTGTGGATTTAGTACTCCTGTAGAGTCCCAGTCTTCCACTGCAAGATGTTCTGTGCTGAAAGAACCTAGAGTCACACGCTATAACTCTGCAGCCCTCAACCTCATCAAACTCCAATTAAGCATCTAATTGCATCTCTCTCTCTCTCTCTCTCTCTCTCTCTGATTGTAGTGAGGAAGAATTGATCAACTAAATTTAAGCTTCTAGAAGGAATAGCAAAATATAAAGGAAAGGAAAATCAAATCAGCACTCATTCAAGCTGAAGCCCACACTTCAACCACAATTATTAAAGACAGCTTATGGGTTTCTCATGCCCAACTATGGAAGAGATGCCCTCTTTTTATGAACACAGGGTATTTATTCTTTGGATAGAATATTGTTCCCATGGATGTACCATATGGTCCATAGACAGGATTCTGAAATTATACTCCTAGTATACATATAATCACACAGCACCATATCTTTAATCACCTTAACTAATAGAGCTATTTTAAAATTTAAAATAAGCAGAGGCTAGGAAGACATTTTATTTGCTAAAGTGCATTCAAACAAACATGAAGACCTGACTTTGAGCCCCAGTATCCATTTGAAAAGGGTGTTTGGGCTTCTCTAATGCCAGTGTTCCAGGATTGCAACAAGAAGAATGGCTGTCTCAATGAGCTTCAAGTCCTAGTGAGAGACTCTGTTCTCAGAAAGAAACAAGGTGAATGGCTGCTGAGGAATTACACCTAAGGCTAACCGCTAGCCACTACACATGTGCATGGGCATACATGCTTATAAACAAACATGTGCACATAACAAACACACAAAAATATTCAGAGAAACAAAAGCCTGAGAGTTATGCATCTTTATTCCAGAAATATACATTTTAAAAACAATTTGCAATAGACAATAATAAAGGAAACTCTGCACAAAGTATTTAGGATGAAACTACAGCTTAGCAAGAGGGATCTAACCAGAAAAAAAGAGAAATATGTAAAGGTCACAAATTTACTCTTAGTGCTGACACGGTGAACAGTTTAGAACAAAAAAAAAAAGATACAGTTACTCTTGACCTATTGTTGCCCTGCTTCTCCACACATTTAGAATACAGTTCATAAGGTTTAACAAATCGTTGTCTCACATTTCTGGGTCAGGAAGTCCTGCCTCCTAATTCTCTTTTCTGAAAATTATGGATGTTTGATTAGAGTCTAGTTAATAGGCAACTAGCTCCCCCCTTAAATAGGCAAAGAAGAGAAGAGCTTCAAGAATTTCAGACAAGCCAAGTCATTCCCACTGAGGGAATGTTTGGGATAAACATTTCAACCCTGAAAATTCTGGGCTGGGAGGAATACTCTCAGAACCAAGTACAATTTGAAAGTGAACCCCAGCCTTCTGTACACGCTCTTTGTGGTTGCTATGCAAGGCTTTCAAGAACAGAGATGCTCTCTACACAAGAAATTTGTTATTCCAGTGCTGGAGGCAGACAACTTATTAAGGGTGTGGGGATATTCCTGCTGACTCTCTAGTCCCTAGAAGGATGCTTCCTTGAGTGGCTGGTAGGTCCAGGCAATCTTCAGTTTGCATCACAAAACTCACCTGCCCCTGTTTTCCTATGCTAGTCTTCCTTTGTGTGTCTTCACACAGTATTTTCTCTCTGCATACCCATCACAATTCCTCTCTTCTTATATAATCACTAATCATCTGGAATTAGTAGTCACCCTATTACCTTCATCTTAATTTGCACACAACACCATTTCCAAAACAGGTCACATTCGAAAGGACGGAAGGTTAAAAGTACATTTCAATGCATCTTTTGGGGGAGACCCATAACACCTTGTTAGCTTGAGATTTTCCTACTGAGATGACATTAACAACCGAAAGACAAATTTGGGGTTAGCTCTGAGTGGTAGTGTAGCTTGCAGTTAAGAGGTAGGGGTCAATTAGCTAGTTCCAGCAGATTTCCCCAGGGCATATGTACTTTATAGGAGGCCAAGAAAGGGGCCAAGTCCTCCATTCTATTAAGATTATAAAATCAAATTTATCAGCTCAACACCGGTAGTCAGGCAGTAGAGAACTGACTCATGCCCACATAGCTGTTAGAAGACAAATTTAATCCAACCTGAAGCATGAAGGAGTGCTCATTACCAGTCTGGGATTTCCCTAGCAGAAGATATGATGTCTTGTGTGCACAGGACAGGTCACACTCCCATGAAAATACACTCAGAAGGACAAACTAAAGGTCATCAGACTGCTAGTTAAATGTGGGGTAAATAAAAAAAGAATTAAAAATATATTTAATCAATACATTTGATGTATCTGGTATGGTGAAGCATGCCAGTAATCACAGTCTGTGGGCTGAGACAGGAGCATTATGAGTTCTAGGTTAGTCTGAGATACTTCATAAGATCTTGTCTCAAAAGCCAAACAACAAAAGGATACAACAGAACTGCCACCCTGTGTTTTAAGAAAATGATAATTAAATATCGGTCATTGTGTACAAGGTAGGCACTTAATGTCTGCTATCCAGACTACTGTAGAGTAAGTAGTGATGGAAGGGGACACAAAACTCACTCTCTAACATTGCCTCCTGACATACCTATTAATATGTCATTATGCCATTGCTTGAACAGGGTGGGGTGGGCAGTAAGGGGGACATAGGAAGAGGGAAGTTAAGCAATGAGAAAATGAGAACACACAGAGACTACATATTTGACAGGGCACTTAAGCAGACATATCTAAAAGCTTAAAGCCTGTATCCATGCTGTCTAATCCACAGATAAATATTATGTTGGCCTTTCCCAAATAGTGAAAATACACAAAGGGAAACACTGTAGAAAATCATCAGTGCTAGGAAAGCTAACACTCTGCCTGCTCGGAACTATTAGGTTAGGCTGAGCACCCTGCTGGGAATTACTTGTACAGTATGAGCTAGCTTCAGTAACTCCATGTATTCCTGTCCCCTTAGGATCTCCTGAGAAATAACAGCTCTGTTTCAAGACTGAAGTTCAAGATGTATATGACACAAGCATATGAGATTTTAATGGCAGTAATTAAAGTATTATAACTTTGAGGAGGACCGTTGGTGTTATTTCATCTATTTGAGGATAAATTTAGCCTCATTGGATTGTGACAGCCAAATCAGGAATTTTATGAATATTATACTCACATGAGTCTTCTTTTCATCTCTTGGCCACCAATACATTAACTGCTAATATTTGTTCTATATTAATACAGACATCAAAGGACAGATGAATCCAATCCCTGCGAGCTGGAAGCAGAGATGTATAGCACATGACTGCATGAGACTCAGAATTTATTTAAGCTCCAGTGAAAAAACTCAAGGAGTAAGGACAACCTAGACTTCCACAAAGAATAGGCAGGGGCAGGGCAGTGGGAGGTGGAGGCAGGGGCAGGGCAGTGGGAGGTGGAGGCAGGGGCAGGGCAGTGGGAGGTGGAGGCAGGGGCAGGGCAGTGGGAGGTGGAGGCAGGGGCAGGGCAGTGGGAGGTGGAGGCAGGGGCAGGGCAGTGGGAGGTGGAGGCAGGGG
>LR749514.1:3808707-3827844 GCA_902729485.2 Mus minutoides
AATTGTCAATGAGGGGGAGGGTATAGGGAACTTGCTGGATAACACTTGAAATGTAAATGAAGAAAATATCTAATAAAAGTTGGGAAAAAAAAGTTTGTGAAGTAAAGAGAAGGTAAAGTAGAAATTTTTAGAATAGGCAGCATGAGCTCCTGGGACTAGCATAATTTTTCTACTTCATTTATAATCCTAACCAATATTAATATTAGCAAGCTAGCAGTCACTCTAACAAACAATTATGAAGAAGCCACAGATCTTTCTGTCCAAAACTCAAAAAAAAAATAAAATGTGTGGGGGTTGTGAGCCATAATATCTTCTCAAGAAATATACAGGAGTCGGGTGTTGTGACACACTCAGGGTATAAAGAAGGAATATTCCTTCCATGGCAGCTTGACCTGCACAGGGAGGTCCTATCCTACAAAACTAGGAGGGAGAGGGGATCAGTGTATGCAAATGACAGCATACATCACAAAGAGGTCATGGACATTGGCCAGTTCTCCCTGAGCAAAGTAGAGTATGGTCTAGCATCTTCAAGGAAGAAGCAATAGAAAGTACACTGGGCAGAGGGCACAGTGTGGGCAAAAAAACAGCAGGAAGGCTTCACGGGCCATGACTTTTCCATTTTGGAGAAGGTTTAAGCTTCTCTAAAGAGTTCTTAACTTTCCCCACTTGTGACCCCTTTCTTCCTGAGAATGAATACATAATTGAGGTGTGGCTTTTCTCATTGCTGTGACAAATGACAACTTCAGAAAGGGAGGTTTTGTTCTGTATTACACTGGTAAAGAATATACACTCTCTTGGAAGGCACGGCAGTCAGGAAGTAGAGAGGAAACAGCTGGGTTCCAGTCCCCAAGTTTGTTCCCAGTGATTCACTTCTTTCAGTAGGACTCCATGTGCTAAAGGACTCACAGTCTTCCAAACACCACCATCAGGGAGCCACATATTCAAACAAATGTGCTAATGGAGGGTATTTCATGTTCAAATAAGATAGGCATAAAAATCAAACATTTATGCCCAATTATAGAGAATTTATCTTAAATAATCCTTTGGTATACATACATTTTTATCATTTATTAAAATGGGAAATACTGCATGCTAATGCTATGGACACAATAATTTATTTTTTTACGTAAGAAGTTAAATCTTGGCTGGATATTTGATACTGTAGCATGCAGAACATCTTTAAAAATTTCAGGTTGATCGTTAATTTTGATTTTATAAGCATCAATACTAAAACTACAATTTCACACAAATATATACTATAAAATTGCAGAAGTATATTTAGAAATGTTTCTGAAATTGTTGGAAATTTTTACTAGCCCCAAGCCAAAAATTCATTGGAACTTTTCTCAAATACTCATTATTATTATTATTTGTTATTATTGTATGTATGTTTCATGTATGTGTTTGAACATATGTTTGCCACAGGGTTTATATATGCTTGTGCATATATGAGTGCACATATATTAGTATGTATGTGCGTGTGTGTGTGTGTGTGTGTGTCTGTGTGTGTATGTTGCTCTGTGTGTGTATGTTGCTTGAGATTGAATGCAGGTCCCTGTACATCCTAGGCACATATTTTAACACTTGTTCACATATCCAACCCATAATATATACTTACCTCCCTATAAATAGAAACTGAGCTTTGGGAATGTGGCTCCTATCCTCAGAGTATTAACATTTAAGACAAACAAGACAGGAAATAAATGAACAATAAACATGATTAATTCAAATTCCAATAAATTCAATGAAGGAAATAAAAGTAATGAGATAGAGTAAACGGGGTGAAAGGGTGAGAGAACCTACTAGGTTCTATAGATTGGTTTTTAAAAGTAGCTTTACTATCATGCTGGTATTTGGCCTGGATAGAGCCATAGATCTTACTTGTAGATAATGTATAATCTTATTGAAAAATCACCTACTGAATGGTAATGTCAGAAGCACAGCTACCAGCTCTGAGAATGGACTAACAATTGCATTGTATAAAACCCTAGACAGTGTGGTTTGCATAATTTCACTTCTCATACGCATACAATAATAATGCAATCACTAAATTTATTTTCAGAAAGAAAGTAGACTTTTACAATTTAATTTTGTATTGTGAAAGGATTACATTAAAGCATTTCCATTGCAAAGTATCCTGATACCATAGAAGTGTAAAAAGTAAGACCTCAGGGATTTAGATGGTACAGGCTCTAGAGCAATGGTTCTCAACCTGTGGGGTACAACTCCCACAGATGTTGAATATCAGATATTCTACATTATCATTCATAACAGTAGCAAAATTAAAGTTATGAAGTAGCAATGAAGTAATTTTATGGTTGGGGGTCACCACAATATGAGGAACTGTATTAAAGGGTCCCGGAATTAGGGAGTTTGAGAACCGCTGCTGTAAGGAAGGGATGAGGAGGTATGAGGAATCACTTCCCTGATGCAGGGTGCCTGGATTCAGCCCTGAGCACTGGAAAAGCCCAAGCAACCAAGGCCCATGAATGGGAGGTCCTAGGAGGAGCGGCCCAGAGGAAGATCATCCCAGAGGACCTTTGACACAAGGCCAAGAACATTCCCTCTGGAGAGCAGAGAAGCATTCAGGGGCGTGGCTGTTAATTTGTGGCAGAGAGGTGATCCATAGGCATTTATCCAAAGACATTACCAACCACATAGCATAGAGAAATGTGGGAAGATTTTTCTGCAATGCACTCTCCTGTGAACAGGAAGGATGGTCTCTGGAGGAAACGGGGAGGGGAGTACAAGCTGCTTAGCCTAGCAAACACCACATTTTCCTCAAGAGAAGATTCTCAGAGACATCCACTTGTGTGTTCCCATGGGGAAAGTATTTTCATCAACTTCATGGCCTTGGAAACCCTGCTTGTCTTGTCAGAAAAAAAATATATTTATCAACTAGGTCTTACAAAGTTGTGCCTGGAATTTTGAAATGTTCTTGGGAAACTTGGACCAAGCCCTGACTGACATGAGTGTGACATTCTTATCTCAGCAGAGATCACAGGAGAAAAGCAACAGAAGAGTGCCACTGACCAGAACCGTGAAGGCAGAACCTGTTGGCTTCAACACTAGACCTCAGGGGCTGTGACAAGTTACGGCTGCTCTCTCTCATGCTTTGCTCGGTTGGTCCTTTCCTACACAGCATGCTTGGCTTCAATGACAGCTTCTCCTGATTTCCTTACATGCTTAAATTAGAGTTGTGAACTCCATAAGTTTGTGCTGGCTGATGCCAAAGTGCTTCCTGCCATGTACTCCACACTCCCTCCAGTGTGAAGTCAGGACATGGCTACATGGGCTCATTCCCCTTACGTGATTGCATTCGCACTGATTATTTAATGTGAAATCCCTCCCTGCCGCCAATGCCCCCCCCCCTTTCTCACCCTCTGAATAAAATATAGATCAGATGCTACAAAACTGCTATTCTTAGGAGCAACAGATGCCAACAGGATTGCTTTTTCAATTATTCGGCAACTGATCCAATGGTTCCAAGACAGAAGCTAATTAAAATCTAATTGAAATAAAATCATTTCCAATTCTATTTCCTGACATCACTGCCCTAGTGGAGGGATTCTTGCTTGTAGATGGGAGCTTTCTAGTCCTACCACTCCCTTCTGCTTTGTAAATAGTTGTTAATCACATAATCTCATCCCAGAACAGGAAGGGAGGGTACTTCCAAAGAAAATGGCTAGTGAGAAGGAAAGACCAGGCAGGGGGAAAGAAAGGAAAATGGATTCAAAATGCCTGGGAGAAAGGGAGGCAGAACAGAAGGAAGTGGTGGGGGACTTGTGACCAAATGGCCTGTGCCAGCCACAGCTTGCATGCTTGCTGTAATGGCCTCCAGGGGGTACTCTGCAGATATGTCAAGTAGTAAATGACATTTAAAGATCAGGACATCTTACTTAAATATGCAGATTTCTTGATTCTGTGAAATATTAGGTAGAGGAAAAAGCTGGCAGTCTATGTCTGTGTTCCCAAGTGGCAAACAGCCAATTGGAATCCAGAGCAGCTGCACTTTGGAGGCTGGAGAGGAGAGAAGATGTCTTTGGGTAGCTGGGCACCACAGTTCTCCTGAGGTCATCCCCATTTTATTGGTACTACAGAAGGATTTCAAACATTGTTGGTG
This sequence comes from Mus minutoides, assembly GCA_902729485.2. Classification (NCBI taxonomy): domain Eukaryota; kingdom Metazoa; phylum Chordata; class Mammalia; order Rodentia; family Muridae; genus Mus; species Mus minutoides. The sequence continues at coordinate 3,812,831 of LR749514.1, forward strand.
TGTAGAAAGCCCTTTGGGAATAACTGGATAGTTGTGAATAGTTAAATGGGATGGGTCTGAAGCCAGCTGTGGTAGCAGCTGGAGCAAGGATTCAAGGTCTCTCAGACCTGTTTCTGAACAGTAACAAAGATTGGAAAAAAGTTATTCCACAGTGGCTCAAGCTGAAAGTACCAACATGTGTGAACATGCAATGAGTTGTAAAGCGTATATACTTTTGTAATTCTATTTTTCTCTGGTTCTTCTTAAGAATTCATTTTGAAAAGGGCAGTAGGAAATAGGAAGAACTGTTATATGGGCTGGAACAGCATTTAGGGAAGAGCTGTGGATAGTGAAAACTCAACATAGTGGTGAGGAAAGAGGCTGCAACCAGAGTGATGGGACTCTACAGAGCGCCAAGACAGAGCCAGGGCTTGTCTTACCTGGCTAAGGCATCAAAGCAGAAAATAATACTATTTAATGAGACTGCTCCAAAATGGAAGGTGGAAAGGCTTAAAAATGTCCTGGCCCAAATAAATGAATAAATTCTCAAGGAACCTCTCTTTCACTCCCTGTCCCTGTCCCTCTCCTTGTCCATTTCCCTGTCCCTGTCCCTATCCCTCTCCCTGTCCCTGTCCCTGTCCCTGTCCCTGTCCCTGTCCCTGTCCCTGTCCCTCTCCCTCTCCCTCTCCCTCTCCCTCTCCCTCTCCCTCTCCCTCTCCCTCTCCCTCTCCCTGTATGTGTGTGGCTGTGTGTGAGTGTGTGGGTATGTATGTCTGAGTATGTGTGTGATGCATATCTTTGGCATTGTCTTAGCTAACACTTACTGAGTCCTTGGATCTCCTCAAGTAGAACAACTAATCATTCCTTTCTGCAAATAAAAAGCAAAGGGTGGGGGTGGGGTGCTTTGAGGTAGCCAGAGAGCAAATCCAAGCTCACTGCTGCTGAGGACTGTTTGGGGCTCCAGATGCATACAGGTTTCTAATGAGGATACTTCTGAAAATCCTCTAGAGACCAAAGGAGTTTTCACACTGCAAGTGGGTAAATTATATGTGCAAGATGCCACAATCAAACTGTCTTATAAAATGAAAGCTTTCCATGTTACAGTTTACTGAAAATCTGCAAGCCTCCTCCAGCTCTAGGCTGGCACAAGGCGTAGAGGACATTAGGGACAATCCTAAAAAATGCAGATGACAGACATGAAGAAGGAGCATGTATACATTAACGAAAAATCTTTTTTTTTTCTTTTTTAAGACAGGGTTTCTCCTGGCTGTCCTGGAACTCACTCTTAGACAAGACTGGCCTCGAACTCAGAAATCCGCCTGCCTCTGCCTCCCGAGTGCTGGGATTAAAGGCATGTGCCACCATGCCCGGCCATTAACAAAATTTTTATCAGTTTTTTTTTTTTTTGTGTGTGTGTGTGTGTATGTGTGTGTGTGTCAAAGTTTCAGCAGACCAGGTATTATTATCATCAGACCCAAGCCAACCTTTCAATATTCTATTTCAAGAGAAATCTTTACAAAGTGTATCACAGGCAAAAAATGTTTTAGAAGGAAAATTTTAAGAGCCATGGGGATATGTTAAAAATCACAAGAATTGGCAACCACTGTTTTTCTGTTGATAAAATTGGCTTTCTCACTTATCCAGCCTCCACTTGCACTGGAGATGAATTTTCTATGACCCTGCTCACTGTCTGATCCCTCAACAGCATATCTGCAGCATTCCTAAGGACATGTGAGGATCCCTGGCTGAACATCCCACAGGTACCACCCAGTGCTTCTCTAGGATGAATTATTCCTCATTAATTCTTCCCAGATGTTTCTGATGATCTTGCTGATCATCTGCTATGCATGATCTCTGGACTGCTCAGCAGCTCTGGCTACAGTTTTCTTTTTTCTCAGCAATAGCACAGTAACTTAAGGGCTAAGCAAATGTGCTTTAAGGACCCAAGAGGTGGACTCAGTCCTTCTGCTACTCAATATGGATTTAAAACAGAATATCCTCTGTCCTCCATGGAAACACCCAGATGATACCCAGATTTATCAAAGACTTGGAACCAAGTTTTGACACAATTTAATGTCTGCTTGTGAGGAAGTCCTCTCTTAGTCTTAGCCATTTAAATAGGGACAATAACTGCCTCCCTTCATATTGACTCAAAGGTTTTTTGTCAAAGCTGGGCACAGGCAAAGGTTCTCTTTGGATACACTGCTGACACTTGCTTTGGAAACGGGGACATGGAGAATGATGAGCCCATCCATCTTAGACATTTGTCTTACGTTACAGGATGAATAATCTCTTGTTTGACATCCAGACTCTTCTTTCATGGTTCCCTCACCAAAGTGGATCACATAAACTAAAATTTCTCTTCCCCAAGGTATCAGAGTGGGGATTTCCAACCATTCTCATTTAGATGATGGTTATTGTTGTTTTCAGTACGTAGTTAATGACAGCTAGGCTGTTGACATATGTCTATGATTCCAGCATTACATGGCTGAGGCACGAAAAACTGCAAGTTCAAGGCCAACCTCAGTTAAGTGGACAGACTGTCTCAAAACAATTTTCAACAGTTTATTTATAGAAACACATTGCCAGGCACTGGTACCATTATTTCTATCTCTACTGTACACCTACTAATTGGGTCCCATTAAAGAATGAATAAGGGCTACAGAATACATTAGACTGTACAAAATGGTTGGTCATAGTTACTGACATTGTCAGGTCATGCATGTCCACATGTCTCAGAAATATTTACCACCTGTGGCAAAAACAGAGGCATTTCCATAGATATCACAGTGTCTGTCTGTACCTGGGCAGGTTCTGTTGAATTTACAAGATGATTTTAGATAAAGGTACCTTAAAGAAGGCTACTCAAGTATCTAAATATCAGTCCCATTGTACAGACAGCCTAACATATATCCAAGATAGCCATTGAAGGTCTCTCAGACAGGTACCTTGCTTCCTGGAAAGAGCTACCATTGAAGTACTGCAGAAACTCCAGTAGTGAAATATAGGTAGAGTTAAGCTTTGAGACACTTCCCATTTAGATGTTCAAAAGCAAGACCAAGCTAAGAGATAATAACCAAATGCCAAAGGAACAAATTCCATCCTGGAGATGTGCATACATTCTAGGAGCAGGAAGATGTAGGGAATTTTCCTGATGGAGTTGCAGCTGAGCTTGGTTGGGGGTGGCATGGTGACACAAGCAAAGAAGGAAGCAGTCACATCCTAGGCAAGAGAATCCACATTTATAAAAGGTTCATGAGGAAGAAAGGGAAGCTCTGTCCTTTCATGAGAAGAAATTTGATGAGAATCTGCAGTAGGGTATATGCCTGAAGTTATCCTTTTGTCTTGGGAACTGGGATTTTATTATATAGAGAGTGGAGGAAGAACATTATAATCATAATTAATGTGTAGGGAGGTCTCAAAGCTAGTGTGGAGTCATACACCTGTAATTCCAGCATTTAAGTGAGCAAGGCAAGAAAGATGATTGTGAGTCTCTCATCACCATGAAGTATGTAGCATGATACAAGGTAATAGAAGATTTAGGAAGATCTGGATGGAAATGTACTGTGAATCAGACAAGATGCTAGAGCGATTTGCGAATTTGGGTAATTGATTCAAAGAAGAAACTGAAGTATAAGTTGTCAATCATGTTTCTTCTGTAGAGAGTCTGCCAGTAAACATTCTAAGCTTTGGAGGACGTTTTCTGTTTCAAATACTAAACTCTGCCCATTAAAATAAGAAAGGAACTTCTGATAACATCTAAATTTGGAGCAATCTTCTGACTATACAACAGACCAGACTTGGTCTTTGAGTCAGCTTTAGCTAACCCTGGTATGGAATGAGGGGTCCTTCCCCCAAGCTACTCTTTCTATACCACTCAAGTGGTTCTGCAAGCTGGTTATAGCTACATGTATTAAGAGATGGAAGAAAGGTGTAAAATATGAAACTTTTAAAGATTCTCAGTGATTTAGAAAAAAAAAAAACAGAAGAAGACAGAGATCTGAATAATAAAGAAACCTGTGTTCACCCTGACACGCCCCCTTCATTCCTTCTTTCAGTGGGAAGCCTGGTGGAGAAGCTTCTGGGAGACCTCAGCTGAGAAACTGTAACATAGGCAGTCATCGCTCTGTTTCATTGATTGATTGATTGATTGATTGATTGATTCTTTATGGCTCTGTTTCACAGTCCTTTTGCAGAATGAGTCCCTGTAACTTCTTTTGAGCCCTTGGGGCCTCATATTTATGCTGAATATATCTGTGAGTCTTTATTGCTAATAAAGTGACCACTGGAATTTCATTGCCATCTGTCATGTGTTTGGACCATCTCTATTATTTATCAGTGACCAAGGCAAATTCTCCCTCACAACAGTTTAGCAAGTGATAGCTGTTTTTAAGAAAAGGTGGGTGGGGGAACAAAGGACTATGTTTCAAAACACCCTTGGGAGGCCATGAATTTTTTTCACTGCCCCCACTCCTAGATTTCTATCCATTTACATCCAACCCCTGATCCTGAAAAGGTCTTCTACATTTCCACAGAGATCCCTCTGTCCATTGTTCAGCCACTAGTAGATACAGTGGTAATGCATTATCGCTAGCTCTTTCTTTCTGACCCTTCCTTATTCCTCTCTTCTTTCCTCTCCTACCATCTTCCTCTTTCTCTCTACCCCCTTTTTTCTATTTATTTTTCTCCTAGACTAGTTGCAAGTTTCTCTGAGTTCTTTGACGTCAGTCCCCCTATATCCATGCAGTGAAAGCTGACCTAATTGCTGGCTGTAAGAGAACACTGAGCATCTGGACCCAGACAAGCTACCTGGTGCAACTGGGGACACTTGCTTTTGACCTTCACTTGTGTTGCTTTTGCAAGCTGAATGCCACATCTCACAAAAATTAAATGTTTATTAGTGCCACGGAAATTAGAAGTTAATTAAGGAAGGACAGAACACATTCCCATGAGGGAATATAACACTGTTATAGATACCCATTCAGAGTTTCTTTATAAGCTACTCCAACACACTATTTCTTCCAAAAACCCAAAGCACTCTCTAGAAATATCCCAGCAAACTCATCAGCCCAGACTCGATGTCTTGGGGGACTAAAGTGTGGCTTCACAGAGTGAGCCTGCAGCTAGGGTACCATTCCCTTAGCACACACACAAGCACACACAGATACACACACACACACACACACACACACACACACACACACACACACACTAGTTCTCCTTAGAACTTGCTAGTTCACCCTGGTGATACTGATGTTAACATGATCTCTGGAAGCTTTTACACAACTAAGGACACAGTGTAAAGCATTTAGAAAATAAGTAATTTAGCTGACATGTGTGAAACACTTTTCGTTCTTCCATTATGAACACATGTTGGCTCTTAAACATTAGAAAGGAAAATGAATGTTTTCAATCCCAGAGATTGTTATAAAAAGAGAAGGCCTTAAGAGGTAACTTTCTTATGTTACCACACTCTGCCTTCACTTAAGAAGAAACAGAACCTTAAGGTCACAGGTGATCCAGCCCCATGGCCACAGTCTAATTACCGTGCAGTAATGCCTGTTGAGAACTTAGGATACAGGCACAGTGCAAATAGGACTAGAGGACCCAGGATCCTAACATAGCCATTCCAGTTTTATTAAAGTCCTCTGACAGAGAACACCCCACCCTGAATATCTTTGCCAAGTCCTTAAGAAAGCATGCTACTCAGCTTTTCTTCATCCAACCCAATTCTCTCTCTTCTCATTCAACTGGTAGTTTCTCTAATTATAATATGGAGGTTTTCCCAAGCTGATAAATCTATGGACAGGGGGATATATAAAGCTGCTCTTAGAGCAAAGAAAAATCACAACATTCTTCCTCTCCAGTGTGTCAAACAGAAGGACTCTGTTGGAATGTGTTATTCCTCAGTGTCTCTGAATCACAGAGAGTAAGAGATGGTCACAAAGCCTGAAGTTTGAGTTCAGCAGAGAACAGTGAGACTACCTTCCAGACCATAGATCTGGCTGCTCATTATTTTGTTAATATTTTATTTCTTTCTAAATCAGAGTGTGTCTCTTGTTTGATCATATGTAGATGTGTTATATGACTCTAATAACTATATTTTCCTGTCCAAATATTATCAGAGACTCTTGCATTGGTTGTAATTTTATTACAGTTCATAGAACTAAGCTGGGCATGGTGGTCTCCTCTTGGAATCTCAACATTGTGGAAGGAGAATTACGAAGATCTCAAGTTTGAGGCCATCCTGAGATCCACAGGAAAACTGAAGGTTTTCTTGGTGGCACAGAACTTGCCTAATATGCCTAAAGACCTGGGTTGTATCACCAGTAACAACAAAAACATTGGAAAGAGAGCTCATTTATGATGACAAACCTAATAGAGTCGCAAGGGCCCTACCACTGTAAGATTATAACAAGTATTAATGATAGTGGTTTTCAATAGTTAGCTTTCCTTCCTGTGCATAGATTGTTCTGGATTAGCATCCTGCCTGACTCTCTGGTGGAGAAGGAAGAGCAAAGGGAGAAAGTCATAATTGGGCCTTTGCAGTGGGTTCTCATTCTCTTTCAAGAATCTCTAACATCATTAAAAATGCTGCCGTTTGGTCAGGCATTTGAGCCTGACATTAAACTTGTAAAGAATAGTCTTTGGAGGATTCCATTTCTTTCCTGCTTCCCTTCTTAGTATTGATTTTTCTCCTTCCGTTTGTTGCTGCTCCTTCTTTTCTTGTTGCTGGGGATTTGCTAGAGTCACATCTGTACATGATTTCTTATTTATGTTTGTTTTGTACACCAGATGCTTCAATTGCCCATTCCTTAATCAGTCAGAAAGCTCTGCTGTCGTCAGGCTGTGGTGAAAAGCCAGAGAAAGCCACCCATCCCAACACAGCTCAGCAGAGAGAATATGCAGGCTGCTGGCTTGGCCTGGGTCAGCAGTGGCCTCGGTCAGACACCTATTTTTCCGAAAAACAAAAGGCAGAACGTAGCATTCATCACTGAGTCCTAGAGTCTGTGAGATCCAAAGATTATTTTGTTACCTATTTTGTTATTAGGAAATCAAAAGAAACTTTACAAATTCTTGCATTGAACTCACTATTTTTCAAGATTCCAGGTGTCCTACTAGAGTCTAAACTCACTTCTGTAATAAATTATATTGTGTCTTTACAGGTATGATGTCACCTTTAAGGTATATCCTCCCTGTTGTGAATACATCTTTTACAGTTCTGGAAAAAATTGATGGATGATTTCCCTCAAAGCATGTCCTATATTCACATACTTTCTACTGACCTTGGAAAACACTGAAGTTATTTCTGCAGTTACACCATGGGACTCAGACTGGGGTTCTCTGCTTTGGGTATCTGTATGAAAGAATTGACATTTCCCCCTAGTCTGGAGCCCATATGTAGGCCCCAGTTGTTAACATCTCCAGGGAGATCTATGGAAACTGAAAATTTCCCTGTCCCTACCTGTAATTTTTGCTACTGAGATAGCAGAGCCACAAAGCTGTGAAGGTTTGTATGTAGCAAGGAACAGTTGAGGCTTATAGCCAAAACATATCCTCTATACACACATCCTATTTATATGGTATGTAGAGAGGGAACTGGGAACTGAACACAGAGCCTTATGTGTGCTTTGTAAGCAAACCATATATTGATCCTCTGTTCCCAGACCTCTTTTAAGTTTTCATTGAGACTTTGTCTCTTTAAGTTTCCAAAGCTGGCCTTAACTCACAGTGTAGCCTCAGCAGGCCTTGACATTTTTAACCCTCCTACCTGATACCTGGGATTACTGAGCAATTATGAAGACTAGGGTAGATCGTTACAGGCAACAAACTTTACAAAGCCTTTAATTGGTAGGTGGGCTAACACTTGGCAAGCCAGTGAATGTGCTGCTCTGTGGTTCTGTCCTTGTCCTGGGGTCAATCTCAGCTCTGGATAGCTAACATGCTCACTGGAACTGTAGGAAGAGGATAACAAACAACATGAGATGCGCTCTCTAACTCTTTGGCCCTCTTCTAATAAAATACAGTTCATTCAGTGTTGTATTGCTTTTCCATTATGAGATCTTGCCTTCTTAAGGTTGAAGCATAAAACACCATAATTCCTGTTTCATAGACTAGAAAACTAATATTCCGAAGTTGAATGACTTGTGGGACTGTGTGTTGGCAGTTGGTTTTGTGCACTGTATATTCAGATGCTGATTTCTGTACCCAGAGATCTGGACAGCCAAGACACTAGTATCATCCTCATTATTAAAACATCTCCTGTATCAATGTTGTGTAAGAATGCTCCCCAATTATTCCTGATTTGTTAATAACTGATCAGCCTATGGATGCACAGAAGAGACAGAAAGGCTGAACTTCTGATACCTGCCAGGGATCCCACGTAGAGGGAAGTAGAGGAAGAACAATGAGGAAAAGAAGTTAGAGAGGCCACATAGAGAGACCAAAGGTGGTCATGAAGCAGAAGATTCAGGAGAAGTCATGATGAACAGGCTGCCAAGAGATTTGCCACAAGTACACAGATGGACCTGAGAAGGCCAGGGCAGACTCAGACTAATGGTAAAGTATAGTGTGGTTAGGAAATTAGCACCCTTAGAGAGTTAGAATAGGCCAGAACTTGCAAAGCCTAGGCTTACAGCTGGTTCATAAACCTAATAGATGTTTATGTCAATTTGAGGGGAGCTAGAATAGGAACAGATGAGGTTTACATCCAAATCTTATAGTTACAGTCTAAGGTTCAGACTTCTAGGGATGTAGCACTATCATCTGAAGATATGTCTTTTTAATTAACCCATTTGTTCTGTACAGGTTGCTGACCACCAACTTAATGCTTCTTTCCCAAGTGTCTACAGAAAACCTCTAACTGTACTAGTTTTTTTTTTTTTTATCTCACACTAAGAATAATCCCTGTTACCCTTGGTGATCACAGATGATTATTTTAGGCTTTGATGAGACAACAGGAAAGGCTGTTCCCTGCAGGAAATAAATCTAAATGTCATGGTTATCCATCATAAAATAAACATGGAATGACATAATATGCCAACTGTAGTAATGTGACATGAGAAGACAGGTGGGAACTGAGCAGGCCAAGATGAAGGGAGATGCTCACATCCCATGCTGAGGAGATCCCCACATGAAGAGGTCATCTTGCTATGGACACTAGCATGGAGCCAGGCAGAAGTCATGCCCGTGTCTCAAAGAATATAATCCTCAAGAGAGGCCAGTAATCGAAAAGCACAGCTCCAAAAAGAAAGCAGCATACAGGATAAGGACCATCAGAGAAGGCAGCGTAGTCCCAGCAGGCCAGCTGATGATGGAGCAAAAACAAGCAGCCAAAAATGATGTCAATCCCATTGAGGAGACAGAGTCCACCCTTCCTGGCCAAGTTACAGACAAATATAAAGCCCAGGTTTCAGTAGTTGCTGGTTCTTTTCCATTGAGTGTTTGCCATCAATGCTTTCCTCCTTTACATTTCGATCCTGTGAAAGTCAGAAGTTTTTCTAAACATCCTCAATGGGGCTGAAGATGAGAAGACAACCTTTCTTCCCCATCTAGGAAGTTCCAACTGGAAAATGTGGTTTCCATATTAAATATTATCTTTAGTTTTCTTTGGAAAAATAAACTTCTAAGGTGCCATCTTTCTCACCAGGCAGAGTCCAACATGCTTTCAGGGACCCTTCCCCTCCATCAGGATTTGAGTCTCATGAGAGGAAATGCTCTCCTACTCATAGTCATTACAGATGCTGGCCCCTGCTCAGCCCTGTATACCAAGCAGGTGCCACTCAGTGTGCTTCTCAACCATGCTGAGACATTAGATCAATCCCTCTCTGCCCATTAAAGGGCTCATAAAATGGTTGCAGTGTCGAATTAGTGCTGAAAGATTTCTCTAACTTGAAATGTGTTAAAATGCACAGTTGGGTAAGAAGAATCAATTAAGGCCAGACAGGGTGTTGGAAGTTAAACCATTTGTTTACCTTACAATTCTGCATGGTGAAAAATAAATGTGTGTGTGTTTGTGTGTGTGTATGCTCATGTGTGTTTGTGTGTGTGTTCATGTTTGTGTATGTTCATGTGTGGTGTGTTTGTGTGTGTTCATGTTTGTGTGTGTGTGTGTTCATGTTTGTTTGTGTGTGTGTGTGCACACGTGCACGCACGTGCAATTACATTTTGGTTCAGATTTAAATTTAGCCATGTGTACAGTTTGTGTAATTCAATCCATGATTGGAGAGGAAACTACCCAGAGTGAGATGTTATTGTTTAAAGTCAGAAAGGGGTTGGATATGTAACTTTGTAATTTGTAATTAAGCTTATTGCAGTGTTCCTACCTCTTAAACCTCTGTCAACTGAGCTTACATTTAGATGGAAAGCTAGCCATTACTCAGCAAATAATTATGCATCCCAGAAGCATAACCCAGATAAAAACAGCAATTCTGGCTCACTGCTTCTCCTCCCAATCATAGACAACTGACATGTCCCATACATCTTTTCATGCCCTTTCTAAACAAAAGTCCCTCAGTGATCCAGAAGGTAATGAAGAACAGAAGTTATGAATATGGAAGCCATAGTCAGTTCCTTGGGGCCTGTAACTAGAATTCAGAGAGGTCTGATCACTTTAATGGGGAGGAAAATTACATTTTGGTTTCCACTAACGTCTAATTGAAATGTAGTGCACCCCTTATTGATGACTGCAGAGCCCTGATTCTAAGGGGTGGCTGGTAACTCTGACCTTTTTCCTCAGAGAAAGCACAGCAGAATCCAGGCTGTACTTGTTGCCTCTATCTGGAAATATACTGCTTCACATTTCTTAATTGTTAGGCTCACTGTCAGATTTAATTTAACACATAAATCACAAAGCATATCTCATTTAAAACTATTTTCCCAATTTTATTTCAACATGATTAATTTTCTTTGCTCTCCTATCTACATGTCAAAGACTGGAGAACTGGGAGAAGACAAAGTGTTTCAGGTTTGCAAGGACCCGGTACTGCCATCAAAAGAGGTTCCGCTGGAGGGTCCAGTGGATGTAGGTCAGGGAACCTCAGTAGGTCTTTACCCTGCCTTGCTTCACACAATGCTTGAAATTCAAAGCAGGCGTCACTTCGAGAGAATTTCTTCCCTGCATCTAATTAAGAGCACATGGGAAATTAATTCATAGCACAAAAAGAAAAGCATATAAATGTACATAACGTAGTTGCTATTCTGTGCACTGCTCAGAACTCTGCTTAAAGCCCCGTTGTCCTCAGATCCTGAGTGCATCCTGCTATTTCCTCATTTTACTCATGGAAACGGAGACTCCAAAAGCCTCCCGTCTTCTTCCCTTCCACACTCAACTAGGTCCCTCCTGAACTACAGTCGGCTGCAGGCCAGGCACAACTCTCCTTTGTTCTGCGGATCCCGAGTGGAAAGAGAGATGAACAAAGGTGTATAGACAACTGAGGGAGCTCAGGATCTGTCACCTCAAAATGTGCTGCTTTAGCACAACGATTATTTTCTACTAAAAGCACCTGAGAAGCAACAATTGCTTTGGCCACTCTTTCCTGAGAACATGAAAGTCAAGTCCTACAGAGAAAGATGCCCACCTTCTGCCAGGGAGAAAAATCTTTTTCTCTATCTCACTATGAGGAGCTGTGGGCACCACTACATTGAACAAATATGTGATGGAGGGGTAGAAAAAAATAGACAAAGAAAGTGGTGTGTGTGCTATGGAGAGAGGCAGAAATGGAGACGTGATGATGGCAGTGCCAAGTGTGAGAGAGAGGCGGCGCTCACTGCTCTCAATGACCAATAGAGTCTGCTGGGTGCTATGCAGCAGCCTGGAGCTTCTGCAGATGCAAATTCATCCCCTGAATATGCTGTGCAGCCTGAGAATTACCCTGGCTCTGGGCAATGACAGAAGCTCAAAATGAGGAAAGATTCACTTTTTGGATTGGACTTCCCTGAAGGACCACTGTGGTCTGTAATGCCACTGGAGGTCATGTTGGAGTAGGTGGTTTCTGCTATTTTTCCCGGGCCATGATGAAGGTTAAGATCCATGTGGATGAACGCAATCTGTGCTGCTGACTGATGCTTTCGTGACATTCTTGGACTTTGCTACCTTAGGGGTCATGTTGATGTGTGTAGCATCTCTGGCTATGTTAAGACCCACGGTCCACGTAGCCACTGGTGGCCATGAGTTGGCTGGTGTTTGGATACTGTTGGGAACCATTTTGATGTCTGTTGCTTGTTACCACAAAGGACCATACAGATGTCTATGGCCTAGTCTGTCACCTGAAGCCATACTAGTGTCATTGGGCTGATCCCACCCTTGTCCTGCTGCTGCTGCTACTCTTTGCAGTTGATGGCTTCTGGCAAGAGTGCAAGTGGAGACAGACTCACCTTTCCTATTGGACTGGCCTCTAGAATTTTTACCATGCTCCAGTGAGTGTGTGAACAACAACAACAAAATGAACTATTTTCCTTTATTCCCTTTTTGGATTGGGGAGTAGGTCACAGGAGAGGGGACCAGACATGAGAGGACAGGGACGTTTGTGATATCAGGGTATGAGGCTCCCCAAAAAACAATAATCTGTTTTTTTTTTTTTCTTGTCATCAGCATGTGGACATTTTCCCCTAAAGGATTCTACACAAACAGCTCTTGTTAAACTGCTTCTTGATTCTTGATGTTTATTCCTATTTACATATGAATTTGCTATTATAAATTGCCTTTCATTCTAAACCCATTGTAAAGAAATTTAGACAGAGCCAACTCTTTTGTTCTATTTGTGTGTTTCAAAGAAAGTTCCTAGTGTACATAGAAATTATGAAATAAAATGTTTGTGCCTTTTCTCTTTTTTTTTTCTTATTAGTCTATGCCAAATAAAGCTAGAAAACCTAAGAGGGTAGAGAGAATTTTACCTCCCTTAAAACAGAAGTTGTCAATGGGCAATCTGCAAAGCACTGTGGCTCTGGGTCTTTTTTGGAAGGCTTATGAGACCCTAATCTCAGAATCATTCTGAGACATCATTTCCCCTTCAACTGTGTTAGCATTTGCACCCAAAGCTCCAAAACACTGGTCATAAAATTTCTGGCACCTGAGCATAAACAGAGGTAGCATCAAATTTTGTGAGTAGTCATTGTATTTCAGAGCATCATGCTTGCCCTGCCCATAAAACAGAAGAGGTTGTCCTTTCCATTCATCCGTAATGAAGTACAAGTTGATAATCTTTACCATTTCTGGGCTTGGATGCACATTTTATTATTGCATGTGATACAAAGGATGGGCTTTGAAGGATGGTAGGTGATCAGAAATTGGGACTGGAAAGAGGCCAAGAGCCTCTAACAGGCTTTTCCAAAGATATTTCTCTTGCCTCACTTTTCATAGTGACTGAGAGTCTTCTGGTGGGAGAGGCTCTTTGAGAATATTTATCTCCAGTACCTAATTAGCACTATACATGGAATTAATTTACAACATTAAAAAGAGTATATAAGTGTCCATAAAGTAGATATCTAACACACCTGAAAGACAGTCAGCTTCCTATTAGGGTAGTTTCTGTGGTCTTATTTGTTTTCTTGCTTGTTAGGTTTTTCTAAGATTGGTAAAGAGAGAAAGTGTGTGTGAAAGAACATACAACATAAATTTTCTGTAACCCAAAAATATTTACTTTCTAGCTTTTACAGAACAAAATAATTTGCCAACAAGAGAAAAGCTAATGTGTGATTAGTTGAATTGGGAACAGAAGTTTCTGCATTTTTCATAAAACATTATTTTTCCTTCAGTGGACTACAGACAAACAACCGTTACCCAGAACTGGTATCTTGCAGACATTTTCTCAAAAATGAATGAAGTGTCATTTCAAGGAAAACAACAGGTAGCATTTATTGACAGTGATGGAATCCGAGCTTTCACAGCAAGAATGAAAGTTTTGAAAACTTGTATCTGTCATCATGAGCTTGACAGTTTCCCAATATTCAAAGACTTTTCAAAGTGAGATGCGTAGTAATGGCAATAAATTTTATTTTTATGTTTCATAAGGAAATGTGGTTATATTTGGGAGTTCTGCATAGCCATGTGAGTCATTATTTTCTGGCTAACTGGTATATGCTTTTACAAAATTGAACATGGTGAAATACCCATTCAAAGAAGAGAATGGATGAATAAGAGGGTGAATATTGGTGTAGAATTTCCACAGCACAGAATTCACTTTTCCCCATGTACTGTCTACATGATCGAATGTATAAGAAGGTGACACTACAGCTAAGCCCCTGTCTTGTGTTAGAAATCTCTTTACCCCACAAAGAGACCTGGCACTGGGGTACACTGACTCTGTACCCTTTTCAGTAGCTATCGGCAGCCACTAACCCTCCTATTGTTAAAGAGATGTCTTCTTTGGACAATTTGCACAAATGGAACTGTCAAGCCTTCTTTTCTTAGTGAATGGCTCCTTTCATTTACTCTAGCCTTTACAGAGAGCTCATCCATGCTAAGGTGTGTATCAGGACTCAGATCCTATCCCCTGCCTGAGGGAAATATGAGAAACCTGAAAACAGCTCTTTCTCGAGCTCTCTCTGTCTCTACTTCAGGTAACCAACTGTGTAGGAATTTGTGGAGGAAAGTAAGACTAAAGGATGGGGAGCAATGAGCTGCCTGAAAAATATGAGGCAAAAAACGTTTGAAAAACCAGAGTTTAGTCTCTGTTCTCACAGAGCTTCTGTCCTTGTGCAGCTTTGTGCTGTTTTCTCAGCATAGAGTTTAATCCCACCAGGACAACCAACACTTCCAGCAGGTTAGACCCAAGAGCTCGGGTTTTCACTACAGTGGCCATCCGAGTGCTGCACATAAGCAGGCTGTCTCGCCCTTACCTCTTTCTTTCCTCAGGACCTCTTTCTTTCCTCAGGACCTCTTTCTTTCCTCAGGACCTCTTTCTTTCCTCAGGACCTCTTTCTTTCCTCAGGACCTCTTTCTTTCCTCAGGACCTCTTTCTTTCCTCAGGACCTCTTTCTTTCCTCAGGACCTCTTTCTTTCCTCAGGACCTCTTTCTTTCCTCAGGACCTCTTTC
>LR749514.1:3827944-3858395 GCA_902729485.2 Mus minutoides
CACTTCTGAAAACTGCTTTAATATGTAGTGTTGAAAATACCCAGGTAGTGTCTTTAAAAAAATGATTTATTTTCATTTTTAATTAAGTTTATGCCAGTGGCTGTGTGCAGCCCTGATGGGACTCTGGAGCTGGAGCTCTAGGCAGTTGTGAGTCACCTGATACAAGTGCTAAGCCTGGACTCGTGTCCTCTGTAAGAGCAGTAAGTGATATCAACTCCTGAGACATCTCTGCAGTTCCTGAAACCTTCTTACAAAATAGGGTAGCTCTTCCCACATCAATTTAAAATTTTAACACACAACTGGTACCATTTGTGTCCTACAGTTTGGCCTTTAAACTCCCAGAATTCTATAAGATCCTGGAGCATCTGCTCGGTTTGCAGGAGTTGTAACCAAGGTCAAGTTCTCCTAACTTGCAAGTCAGGTCAAGATCAAATAAGCTTTCATTGTTTCTTAATCTGTTTTTTAAGCCTCAGTTTGTCTCAAGATTAACTTTTTTGTTTGTTTGTTTTTGTTTTTGTTTTTTCCTGAAAGTGCCAACCACTTCCCCAGAAGACAGCACCTGTATGATCTACAATGTAAGTCAGTTCTGACATTATCCCTGAGAAACCATTATCAGGTCACACAGGATAAAGACTGAATCATATCGATCACTGTACTGTTAAGTCGGGCTGACCAGCTATCCCTCAGGAGTATCCATGACTCAGATTTGGTCCATTGCTATGGTGGCTCATAGATTCCAATTGGAGAAATGTGTCCTTGTTGTCATCTTATCAGATGGGTCAAAGGACACAACTGGATAAGAAAATGTAGACACTGGGGTTTAGAATGGACCCCATTCCCTGAGTTTGAGTGCCCATGAAGCAGAGGAAGATCACTCTCCTGGCATACAGAAATGTCCATTACCTAGAAGTTCTCCAAATCCTCCCAGTTAGAGTTAGTTATAGAAATACTTCTGCATGCAAATGGTTGAGAAAAACACTGACTGTTGATAATCAGGTTGGTCTTCAGTCACTTCCTCCAACTACACAATGGGTTTTCCCAGGAATCAACCAGATATATTCTGATGGGAAAAGTCTAAGGGCAGTATGACTAATCCCTGTAGAGAAGTTAGAAGTCTCCTTTCCAACAAAAACTTTTGAGGCCCTGCATAGCTCAGATAAAACACCTTGTAGACCATTGATCAAGGTGAGGCACCGAACATTGGCTCTGTACTTAAAAATCCAAATTCAAATCTTGACTCTGCCAGCACCTATAGTCTCCTTCATTATCATAGACAACACAAGGATCCAGGATTGGAAGAAACCCATGAATAAAGGTTTTATTGACACAAAACTCTACCACTATAAATTATTGACAATAAACATAAGTGTATATTCTATACCTAACTCAATGAGTCTTGAGTTTATTAATGAACTAAATAAAAGGTATGTCTGTGACCATGAATATTGTGGCACAGAAACACAAGTGATTTTATGTAGTATATTCCAATGCAAGTAGTTAGAGATCAAAAGAGTATTCTGTGTTTTATGAGACATGGGTACTTGTTCAACTTAGATGAACTTAAAAGATAGTCAAACAAAGCCAAATGTTTATTTTTTACTTTCTCTTCAATGTATTGCATTCCTCCTTGAAAAGTAAACATTAGCTTTCTTCATTTTATTTCTGAATTTCTTAGAACAATGGTAGGAATATAATAGAATAAAGCAGTGGTGTTTGCTTTGTTTTGTTTTGTTTTCCAAACATGATGATGATGAGGAGGAGGAGGAGGATGACGATGATGACAATGACAATAAAAAGCAGGTCCCTTGTTTGAGGATAGCAGATAGCAGGAAGAAGAGGAAAATGGATAACATACAATCATAGCTACCAAACAAGGCACCTAGCTCCAAATTTCCCATGCTAGGATACACACTGGAGACTCCAGGTAACAGGTTTGCAGAAATGAGAGGGGGTAAAGGACATCACCAGACTTTAAATGAAGATAGATGGCTGCTGGAACAAAATCTTCAGATTATTTCAGTTGCCTAGGCAGAGCAGAAGAGAATTAGCCTGTAAGTTAACTGGTTCCCAGAACATATGCAGCTGTAGGGATTAGACTGAATATCTTGCAATACTTTCCCTAATGATGAGGAAACATGTCTGCATTTCAGAGATTAGAGACATCTTTTGTGTCCCAGATAGCTTCCACAGTAGAATCTGGACTGTGCAGGAGAAGTGCCAGCCAGAATGAGCTAGGTTCTGATCATCCTGCAGTTCCTGGCTTGGTCCAGCAGAGCTTTCTGCAGCATGCCCGGCTAATGTCCTAGGGCAGCAACAACACCACCTTTCCACTAATTTTGCAATGCAGAGGCCATGTTCAGCCTTACTATGCTGTATCTACTCATTGGGTTCTGTGACTCTTGTTTCTAATGCTGTCAAAGTTTACTGTTTTGTACATACCTGTTCGGTCACATCATTTTCTCTGGAAACTCTGAGCTTGGCTATAAGTAAATGTTAGAGGGCAGCCTCCTAACAGGAATACTGACTCTTTCCTTTTTCTGCTTCTCATTCATTAAAAACGAGGGGGAGGAATTAAATAAAACACTGACATCATTATATGCACAAACATTGTTGCACAAAAATCCATGGATGGCTGCAACTAGGCTGTTAGCCCACAGACAGCACTTTATAAGATTCCCCAAAAGGTTAACTAATCCACTGTAGGAAAGGCTGAGTTTAGCATATGGAAGCAATTTGGAAGAGTCAAGACACAATTATGGAAGTAAATATTTTTGAAAAGCTTAGTGTGTTGGGAGTCAAGACAACTCTTGTTAAGGTTGTCTGTATGAAGCTGTCCTTCTTAGGGGCCCGTAGTAAAGCCACAAAATTCTCTACATCCCTGATACCAATACTGAGCATAGCCTGGAGGGTCTGCTTTCATTTCAGACCCCGAGTACTCTCTGACTCACCTCCCTCCTGTCTTACTCTAAAACTGATTTTTAAATGGAACAGCAATTGACTGGGATTTTTTTTTTTTAAGAGAAGGGTATTCTTAAGTCACTGAATAGAGGGAAAATATGATAACCTTATTAAGTTACCTGTCCTTGTAGACTGGGTAATGTAACAGGCCTGTCCCCTGAAGGCCTGTGTGGACACATGATGCATGGCAGGAGCAATTGAAATCTATTTTGCCCACCTTCAAGGTGAGAGCAACAGGAAGAGAACTTGCAACAGGAAGAGAACTTTCTCTCCAAAGCCCTAGAGGAAAACTACTGCAGGCTGTAGGGATGGACACAGGGAGAGACACACAGTCGGGGCTCGTTTTAGTTTCCCAGAGTTAATTCACACAAAGGAGCAGTTTGAAATCTTAGGCACATTTAATGACCTGGGATTTATGTAATGTATTTAATAGTTAATTAGTACTGTCCTGTGAGGGGGGGAAAGGCATATCTCCCTCAGTGTTCCAGTGTGGCAGCAACTGTTATCATGTCAAAGATACTCTGTAAGTATTTGCATGCTTCTTTGAGTTGGGAGACACAACACTCTTTCTGGAGTCTCAAGTCAAGCCCAAGCAGAGAACAAACAAACAACTAATATACACCACAAGGCAATCTTTTGTGCAAGCCAACGATCTGCAGGTGCACATGTGGATGTTTTCATTTGCTGTATCTCATTTAATGCTGACAGCTGTTCTTCAAGGTCAACATTTTCACTTGCCAATTCAAAACTAAAGAAGCCAAAGTTCAAAAAACATGCCTGATTTAAGTAACATTGAACAGTCTGTAAACACTAGGTGTGGGGATGATTTTACCTCATGGGCCCTTCTAAAAAAGAAGCATGGTGTAAAGGCATGACCCCTTGGGAGGAAAGCCAAAATGTCAAAGCTTTTACTGTGTCATTTACTAAGTAAAGGACATCAGGTGGGTTGCATTTGAATATCAAGATACTTGACAGAAAATACAAAGATAACTCCCCAAGTACTGATGTGGTGTTGAATATTCCAAATGACTGTGTATTCATAAGCATATGCATATAAACTCAAGTATTCATACACATACTCAACAAGGAACACCAATATATGTGTATGTGTCCATGTATCATTTTCCTGCTTCTCTCCTCTTAAGCTAGCTAAATTAGTTATGGAAATAGATTTATTATCGTAGCCTTTTATCTTCCAGTGATTATCTTAAGTAAGACTGGTAGTAAAGATAGTATGAACCCAATACTTATTGTGATTTCCTATACATACATGCCAGTGACGTGATTTATAAGTTACACACAGTAAGAGATTCACATCAATAACTGGTGATGAAGTAGAACTGATATATAATAATACACTGTAATGAAAGTCATGCACTTATTCTCAGTGGACCCCTCTCTCTTAAAAACCTTATTGCACTGTATTTGTCCTATAGTGGGTTGGAGTTTACTGGATGGCTGAACACTTAGGACTAAGCCCCCATCAAGACCCGTTGTTCTAACTTCTGTTATTTTGACAAGAAGGAAAAAAGTAGCCCAATTTTCTTTCAAAATTTTCTTTCAAGATTTTCTCCTTGTTGATCCTGCAGCCTCAGCATCTGACTCTTGCTCTGTTCTCAGGGTGTCAAGAGCATCCACCTTCACATTTTAGGGAAGCACTTTCCTATGGTGCTATGATTAAGCAAAATAATTACTACTTGAGCATACACAGCGCCAAGACCTCTGTGTTATTTCTAAGGGGTGAATAGTGCTAGTGACACTGGATAAAGAAATGAGTCAGGTCCCCAGACAGGATGGACCAGGGTCATATGAAACACCATCAAATGTTCAAAAATGCCATGCAAGTAAACACTTAAAAATTGTTTGTTTCTACATTTTTCCAGTTAATAATTTTCAACCACAATGGACCATGGGTGAAAAGAAGTAGATAAGAGAGCACAATCAGGTTCCTATTGGATGGTGAACTTTGATTGACATTGTGCTCTTTAAATTATTTCTTCATGTTAACACTCTTCACGAGTTATCAATAATTTCTAGCTTGTAGGTTTATCCTTTTTGCAATTGAGTGATGTTTTCTATGATAAAACAAAGTCAGAAACTACAGCAAAATTATTGAGGTTGAAATGCCTGGCCAGGTGCCTGTGACTTCAAAACCATGCACATCTCTATGCAATGTTGCTTTCAATAATTAGTATCTTTTTGAAAGAACACCTCGAATTTGCCACTAATCCCTACAAGTTCTTTGCTTATGTTTGCACCCCAGAGGGGACCTGAGATTTGGATAATATGGGCCTACATTTTTTTTTCAATGTGACTTTGATTTTAAATATCACAGCCTATTTGGATTTCTTAGCAAGAAAATTAATATAGAAAAGATGACCAAATCTAAGTTTTTGCTTCATATCCAAAAGAAAGAATACAATGGCCTCTCATAAGTCAAACTCCTGGTCTGGATAAATCTAGGAATAAACAAGTATGAAAATTGGGGCTGTTCCCGGATATGTAGCAAAATATCTAAGCAGAATAATGAGAGCTAGCAAGGACAGTGGTCCAGAGGAGACTCTTTTGGACGAGGCAACACTGTAACTTCAAAGCACATTAATAAGATTTTAGTGAGCCCGAGCGGCTGACTTTGCAAGCTCCCCCTTGCCTCATCCCCAAGTGTTACCGGAAAAAAGCTCCCGACAGCTAAACTCTTTCTTAAAGCTTTTCTTCTTGGATTAAAATATTTCAAATCCTCAGACACAAGTGTGACCTCAAGTTTCCAGGCTATTCTTTCATGAAAGAAGATTATAAACCACAAAGCTACCCTTTATGCAAAACCTTATCTTGCATGGTTACACTGAAATTGGTCTTTGAGGTTAAGAAAATAGTGCTCCGTGGAAGGTGTTTCCTGAGCACCTTTAAGATGGCTCAAAGAATACAGTATGTGCACTGCTATTGTTCATATGAGGTTGGGCTGGATCTACTCCTGCTCCACAGGCAGGTTGCCCTGTGTGCCAGACCCCTAAAGCATCTGGTTATGCTCATGGACCATTATTGACCACAGAGAATCACAGACTGACTCAGCTCACTGATAAGTGGCCATCAGCACAGGCAAGTGAACTAACATACAAATAGGGAAATACCAAATAAATATAGACATCTAAAAGCAGGCTCTTGAGGATAGAAATATGATAAAGTCACAAATTTCCTGGTGCAGAAGTCCCACATAGTAAAAG
Source organism: Mus minutoides (assembly GCA_902729485.2). Lineage (NCBI taxonomy): Eukaryota > Metazoa > Chordata > Mammalia > Rodentia > Muridae > Mus > Mus minutoides. The sequence continues at coordinate 3,834,124 of LR749514.1, forward strand.
GTTACAATTGAATGTGTTGCTATGAAAGACTTGTCACACTCTGGTAGGAAAGTTGAGCTCAGATCTACATGGTAAAGTGCATCATGAGGTCTGTCTTCACCATTTTCCCCTAAAGTGACTGGAGAACACAGAACGGAGTTGTTCTGAACTCCTTGCTTATCATAGAGGAGGCTGGCAGCTCATGGGATGATAAGGTTAGAATGGTCCCAGACTTATTCCAAACTGGATACCCTATTGTCTTAGGGTGGCTCTGATGGATTTGGTGATTAGGTGGCACCATCAATGTAGTTCCAGTAGACAGAGGCTTCACTGTACCCTGAGGCTTTGCACTAAGCAGATGCTAAATCAATAGACTCGAGCTGTCGCCCACTTTAAGTACCATCTCTCTTTGGATCACCATATCTGTGTGGAGCAAATCCTATCCCATGGACTCCATTCTGTACTTACACACAAAGCGGAGGCTTGAACACTTTCCCACTCCATTAGTCTTGGGTGCCATAAGGGCCCTCTTACATTCCCTGTACACCCTTTCAAGTCCACATCATTTCCTATTATGTCGCTTCCATGTTCCAACCAGCTCCCTACATTGTCTTATTACATTTCCCCTCATGTCCCTCCTCATGCCAGCCTCATGTTTCACCATGTCTGTTTCTGTCCCTCTCATGGATGCTTTTCCCACCATCAGAATCTCTGTTCTTACTCTGATTCACAGCACATGTGACTATACTGCCCTTCTCTTCCTACCTTCCAGTGTCTGTTTCCCATTCCACTTTCTCTGTTCTTTGTCACATCTACTTCTCCCCTCTGTTCAGAGCACCCAGGTCTTTATGGCTCCTGGGTTTCTGCCTCCTAAGCTCCACAGGGATTGATAACACCTACACTATATTCATGACAAGTGAAGCAAGAACCTCACACCTCGTAGTAGTCTGTCACACTTTTAAATTGGTGATTGACCACATCTTCACAAGTTTGGACCTGGGGAACTTTGTAAGCTGGAATAGCATGGTATGTAGGAGACAAGAGGCAATGAGCTTTCTGCCGGCTTGATGACAATTGGCTGACGACTCAGGGACTCAGGAAGAACAACTGTGAAGCAGGTCAGAGACACACCAAGAGTCTAACACCATTTCATAGCAATGATGGAATCACAGAACAGCACTGCGTGTGGAAAGAAGTGATTCAGTCACTAACACCCTGGGCAACTACAGTCAACTCACTTGATATCTCTAAGCCTTGGGCTCATAATACTCAAAATAAAGGCAATAATGACTGTGCTTCTTTGCCAGGGGCTATGCTGGTGTTCGGGATTATGTAAATAAAGTCATACTAGCTGCAAACGTGTATAAAGACCAGCTCTGAAAATCCTTACCTTCAGTCATTTGTTAATGGTTAATGGGTTTTGCAAATGGGAATTCGGGAAATCTAAATGGAATTACAATTGTTAAACAGGTTAGAAAATGTACTTTAGATTAAGCAGGAAAGCAAAGAATGAGATCAAATCGCCAGTTATCAGGTCAGGATCTTATTGAAGAATGATTCTTTGCTCTTAAAAAGAATATATTCTTAAGTAAAACTTGACCTGGTAGCATGCAGCCTATGCCTCTAATCCTAGCATCAGGTAGTTAGAAAGATCAGAAGTTCAAAGTCATTTTTAGCTCCAAGAGAGTTCAAGGTTAGCCTGGAATGCAGAAGATACTATCTCAATCAAACAAATAAAGCATCATACATACAAACAGAATAAAAAAAGAAACAAATATACAATTAGGGCTAATGATATGTCTCAATGATAGCATGTGGGAGTCTATGCTACCACCAATGCTATTATCAAATAACAAATATTTACTATATGGAGAGTTTTAAGATTCTCTCCTTGAAAGTACATAATGAGAAAACTCAGACTGTTTTAAGGGCCCATCTGTGCCAGGCACCACGCTAAGAGGTAGACATCTCATAATGGATGACAAAGCATTTAATTTCTGAAACATAAGATAGGGGACATGGGAATGTAAACAGAGCTGGAATGTGAGCCCAGGGCTTGGTCACACATACCTTTGTCCCCTGAGTCAGGAATATAGGTTTTGATTGACCAAAACAAGCAATCCTATGATTTTTCAAAATGTTATTATTTGAAATTGTGAAAATGGGTATTTTGGAAGCCTGTGGGTAAGTTAGACACAAATTCTAAGTATAGCATTTGTATATTGAAGAGCCTGGCCTCAAGAAGTAAACATGGAACCACAAACACCTTTGCCACCCTCACATGTATGCACGCAGTCAAGTGCATACCACCCCATACAGGGGTGTGTTGCTTGATGGCTATAGTACATTTTAATGAACTCAGGATCATGTGAGCATTGCTTAATGTATGTAGCCTCTTGAACCCATCAAAAGACACAATAAACAAGAGACATGCAGCAGCTGCCAGAGGGAAATAGCCCAGTGACATGCAGTAAATGCCTTCATACATAGAAGTACCCGATAAAGTAGTGATAGAGGCTTAGGTTACCATAGTATAGCACATCACAATGAAGTGAAGAAAATAAACATAGCAAAGTAAGTGGACCATCATTATCTTCTGTACTGTGCATTCCTGTATCTGCCACATTGTCATGCACCAGCATCATCACACGCACGTGAGTAATGTGTTGCATGACCCTTGGGTGGCAGAGGTATCTCTACACAGAAGAGATATTTCAGTTCCTCCATCTTCCTATGGAATCATCATACAAATGGTCCTTCATTCAGCACATGCTTATTATGGAGCCTGTTGCCATAGATAGACACATACATGCATATATATATATATATATATATATATATATATATATATATATATATATATACAAACATGCAAACCTGCTTTGTGCACTTATATATAGCTATTTCTTCTCACAAACTAAACTTGCTAACAAGTGAATAACACATATATAACTACTAAATATGATTTGTTCATAATTTTTTCATACACATACAAAAGGTGAAGTTGTTGTAAACTGCTCCAAAAGGAAAATGTATTTTTCTATTTCTGCTGAGGAGGTATTTGCACAAACACTAAAAAGCCCATGAAAAGTGTTTACTGCAATTGAACAAGTAGGAGGAGCTCAACCCTGCACAGACAACATGGCTCCTGGCGAGTTATCAACATTTTAGTCCTCAACATTAGCATTGAAACAGCAGACCATTTGCCTGGTCCTTCTGTGTGGGACTGTGAAAGGCAGCCCATTTTGGTTGAGGGAAGCTTGCTCTGGAGACCCAGTAGAAAACTCTGCAAGGGATGGAACAGTGAACCACATTTCCAGAGATAGGCGCCTGACAGCCATGGAGACCCAACTCCATAATCCTGTGACTATAAGCCACGCAGACAATGTCCCAAGCTCCTGGCATTCTGTCTAGTCTCCATTCCCACAGTTACCTGACAATAGCCAGGTATGCTCCTCCCCACAGTTACCTGGCAATAACAAGGTAGCCCAACCCACTATAAAAGAAGCTGCTTGGCTCTTCCTTGCTCTCTTAAGCTCTCATTCTCTCATTCTTATTTCTAGCTCTCCTTCCCCCTCCCCATCTCTCCCTGTGGCCATGATTGGCCCCTCTCTTTCTTTTACCTTCTCTCTTTCTCTCTGCCTTTCTACAATAAGCTCTAAAACCATAGACTGTCTCTGCTCATCAAGGCTCACCTTGCTTGGATGATAGAATAGGCTTTCCCCTAAACCTCCTGCTGGAAGGCCTTACAGCACTCCCATCACCATGGACGGGACCAAGGACTCTTGCCAACTTGGGAACCACCCAGCACCCCCTCTCCCCCTGCTCTCTCCTTTTGGCCCTGGGGCTGACGGAGCTGCCCTGAGGGCAGGAGGAGGGGGCCACTTTGTTCTCAGCTCTTCCAAAGTATCCAGCAGTGTCTGGGATGTCCAAGACTGGGAACCTGTTATTTCTGGCCTCCATGAGGCCCAGAGACCTCGAAATGCCCCTGTCCTCTCACTGTGAACTCGGTCCCTAGCTTCATACTGCCAGACACCCACCCAGGGCCATGTGTAACTCTATGGGACATGGGTTCTCTCTCACCCCCTTTATTCCCCCAAGTCTGCTGCCTGACACTTCTAAAACTGCGTATGTCCAGCTCGTTGTTTAAAGAGTAGAGACACTACCAGAAGTATTTAATGTCAGGGTAGATGTTGATAGTGACCCCTGGAGATGTGGAGTTAGCAGTAAGACGTGAGTTCCAAAGGCCAAGGCAGAATGGATAACACTAACAGAATACCATCATATGGTGGGATGATGATGAACCCAAAAACCTACACAGGAGCCATCCGAGCACAGGAGCCAGTTTCAGTAGCTTCATTTTTAATAGGGGAAAAAAAGCCCTTCATAGATAATGTGGGAGGAAGCAGCAGGTCAGCCGGCCCCTGAAAGTACTTCACCCAGATGAGCAGTAAATGTTTCCAACACTTCCTGAGAAAAGCAATTCTGTGATCTAATGATGGCTATTGCCAGGAATCTGTTTATTCCTGGTGGTCAGCTGACATGTTTTTCAGACTGGGCTTCATTCTATTACTCTTAGAATTCTGTCTCCTTGGAGCACTCTCAGTCCAGCCCCATCTACCTTTCTCTCCAGTCTCAGAAGGAAAAGGAGCCTAGAAAGGATGCAATGTAAAAAGCACAAATCGACCTTAATGAGGTCATAAATTACCGGGAGCATTTGCTTCTCTATGCACACTTGGTTTTGACTCTTCCATTATGTGGACAAGGCCCAAAAGGACACAGATTGTTTTATTCATGAGGAAACTGAGGCAGGAAAAGGTTAAGTCGTTTGTCCGTGTAAATTCCATGGGAAAGCAGAGATTCTGCCAGGCCGAAGGAACACAAGAAAGCAATAGCGTTCTTCCTCGAAACACCACCTGCCTCCTGGACCACGTTAAGCTGCGAGATACGTTTACTTTGCTACCCAAGAAATAAATACCTTCTCAGCCCAGAAACAAAGTCTTCTAAGCATTATACCTAAAGTCCCTGATGGTCATTTGCAAGTCTTACTTCTTGGTTCACCAACTTTACACTTTTCCTCTCAAGCTGTTCCAAAACATCACTTAGCAAACAAGTAGCCACTGTGCAAGATGGGTCCCTTGCACCCTGTGTTATGTTTTGGGTTCTCTGCATATTTTCCACTGTGGACTTTCCTTTGTATTTGACTTTAGTTTTGAGTAAGTATGTTAATATTAAGGACTATTTGCATACCATTTTAAAACAAGCAAAGGACTCTAAAATAATCTTTTAGAAGCTCTAGATTCAATGCCTAGGTGCAGGGAGTCAGTAAACTTCATTACTCTTACTTCAGAGATGAGTGTGTGAAAGAAGGGATTTGAGATTTTCAGCATCTGTCTTTAGGTCACATAATTCTGAACCTGAATTTGTGACTTTTTTAAAAAATTATTTATCTATTTACTTACTTTATACCTGGATGTCAGCCCCTCTCCTCTCTTCCCAGCCCCGCCCTTACATATCCCTCCTATTATCCTCTTCCCTTTAGAAGCAGGATGAAGGACATCCTCTCCCACTGAGGCAAGAGAATATTATCCTGAGTGAGGTAACCCAGACCCAAAGAGGCATGCATGGTATGTACTCACTTATAGGTAGACACAAGCCATAAAGAACAGGATACCACTGTACAATCCATAGACCCAAAGATACTAAGTAATAAGGAGGGCCCAAGAGAGAATACATGAATCTCACTCAGAAGGGGGAACAAGATAGTCATTGGAGGTGGGGCAAGGGAGGGAACTGTGCCTCTGTCTTCAGTCCTCCTGTCTTTCTGCTGTGCTGTGCTGTGCTGTGCTGTGCTGTGCTGTGCTGTGTTCAGTGGACTTGATGATCAAGTTCAGAAGGTAAGAAAGAAGCCTGTGTGGAGACCTTTTGAAATACACTCTGCCCCATCTCCATTTCCCCTGGCTGAAGTTGTCCACACTGTAAAGGTTGTATTGTAATTGTCAGTAGTTTTACACTAAGAAGAGGGTTCTCTCCAAAAGTGACAGAGAACAAAGCTATACAGTTCTTCACAGCCACTCAGCTCTGCAATCATCTGAGTTCTTTTGCACACACACAGTTAGTTGCACAAGCAAAGTGCCACGCTGCAACCTGGTTTATTTTACATCTGACATGTTGATGGCTATGGAAATGGACTGTTGTTGGGAAGTGTGGTGCTAGAAGAGAACTCAATTCATTAAAATGACAAGATGCTTCCTCTGTCACAGACTCTGGAGTCTCAGACACTAAGATTCAATAGCCAGAAAGCACTGAGAACAAAGGGAGTATGACTGGTGACTGCAGATTAGTGGGAATGGGAACCTCACCAAGATAAATAGAAGTTACTTTCGTGGAGGATGAAATAAAATGCTTGTTTTGTTGAGGAGCTGAGGAAGAAGATATAAAAGTTAAATCTTCTGCAGGCAGAGCTTCAGGAAGAGTAGACTGAGAAACATTTAATTGATGTGTCTGGAAATGACTGGGCATGAAGCTTGCAAGTAAGTCCAGTATAGTTTCTTTACATTTTGGATTGCAGATTCAGGATGGAGTATGAGACACATTCACACACACACACACACACACACACACACACACACACACACCAGATCTGAGGGGGTTCACCGTTTCAAAAGCAGAAGTAGAAACTCTCAATCGTGTTGACTATGAAGAGCAGGGTTATGTCTTGTCACTAACTCTCTGCTGGTCTGGTCCCTCTGCTAAGAAGATGCGTCCTCATGACACTTTACTTCTGTGTATGGGCACTTGATTCCATAGTACAGGAAAGACATTTGGAATTCTCTACATGGGACGCAGTGGGAAATTCCAATTTATAGTTCTATATAGCTTAATGAACAAATCATTGACCAGCAGGCTGAAAAGGTTGCTAGAGGACTGCACCCAGTGTGTCCATAAGGAATGATGGCTTTCTTGGGGCTCCTAGCCCAGGCTGCTCTTCCTTATTAATAATAAAGACAGTGGGATTTTGATGCTCCTAACAGAAGGTGCTATGAGTGTGTGAAACATTTTGCTAGGGCTAAATTATTAAGCTTCCCTCCTGCTCTGGGAAATGGGAAGGTGGTGTTATTTATCATTTGTACAAATGGAGAAATGGAGGCATCAAGCACCAGCTTCGTTAATGACTTATTACTGGGAAATGAGGCCAAGGAAAAAAGTAGGAGGAAAAAAAAATGACATTTAGCCCATTAAAATTGATGAGTGCATTGTGTCATTTCCTACTGATTCTGTGACTTAAGAATAATAATAAGTAAGGGGTTATTGTATATGTTTGGGGATTTGTATGCAATGCCATGGAATGAATTGGTGTCAGTAACAAGAAACTTAGGTAAATGGTCAGTTGATTCGGATGCCATGCCTCAAACAATGGCAACATCCCGTGATTTTAGGTAAGGCACTAGGAGATAAACCTAAACAATCAATAAATTTGGCTCCCAGCCCTCACCGTATCTGACACAGAATGACAGAATATTCCCAGAGAAGACTGAAGGTCATTCTAAGGCTTTATTTTGTGCTGAGTTTTGTTAAAGAGGATCTTCAAAATGGCCACTGTTTCTTTCACACACTCAGAACCGAAAAGTCAATGTGACTGGTCCTTGAATAGCTCTGGCCAGGACCTTGGGGCCAAAGAACACTCTTGAGAAGAGCAGCTCTCTCTTGTCTGGGGTCCATGTGGCTGCTGTGTCTATGCAGATAAGGCATGCCAGTACAGGTGCTCACAGCACATGTGTATTTACACTCACACTCACCTGCAGGGCAGGCAGAAGAGTATGCCGCTATAGGTCCTGAGGTAAGAAAAGAACACAAGGCAGAGGACAGATGTTTTCTCTAAGAAAATGTGATGATGCCAAAGGATCCCAAAAAGGAAGATAGATCTGGAGATCAGAGAAGGAGCCAGGAAAAGACCAAACAAGGATACCCTCCACACCACAGAGCCACATGCCATGATGTCTAGAATAACATATCCCAGAGGTACCTCAAACTATTTCTTTCCATCAAGAACACATTTGCTGTGCTATGAAGGATGCTCCAGGGCCTGGCTCAGACTTGTCAGAGAAGCAAACATAAGTGGCTTGTCTATGGAGGTAATTGTCTCAGGAGCAGAAAAAAGTGGCATTGCTGCTGTCCATCCCCACCAGAAATTATAAGCAGGAGGAAGGGGGTGGGTCAGGGCTGGGGGTAATGGAGCAGTGTAAGGCAAGATGCACATTATGAACAACCTATGGGTAAAAAGAATTAATGCCACTTCTGAGAAATATCCCACCACCCACAGGAATGCATTGCTCAATAGAAGCTGGCAAGAGCATCTGCTTCTTTTCTTTAAATACAGCTTGCAGATCTGGGCTTAGCAACAGTATCTTTATATGATGCACAGAAGATCCCATTGCACTATTTTTTTTTCCTATATATGATGCAAACTACTGCCTCACTGGGGTTACACTGATTATGTGGACAGTTTCTCTTACTGTAGTGATTAGTGGTAGTGGTGGTGGTGTATGTGTGTGTGCGTGTGTGTGTCTGTGTGTAGACATACGCCCATGTTTTCATGTGTTGTATATGTTTGTACAGGTATCCTTGTATATGTGTGTACATATCCCTGGAGGCATACACTGACATATGGTGTCTTCTTGACAATACTACAATACTCCACTCTATATACTGAAGCAAGGTCTCTCACTGACCCGAATTGACCAGTTTGGCTCCTCAGCTAGTCAGCTCACTCCAGGGATTTCCTGTCTTCACTTGGATAGCATTAGGATTTCAGGTGTACCATCATGTCCAGATGGCACCTGTGTGGGTTCTGTTTATCTGGAATCTGGTTTTCATGCTCAATTAATCAATGTTTGAACCACTGAATCATCTCTCCAGCCATCAGATAAAAATCCATAAAGGGCAGAACTGGTGTAACTATCTGTGTGCATTTCTCAGTGACCCAGATGTCCTCTGAATAAACCAGGCTTCAGTGCATATGGGAACTTAAATGTCTCAATATTTAAAAATATATCAGGCTAGACCAACATGACTGAGCACAGATGTACCTATCCTGTTTCTTCTGTTCATTTACAAAGTGTGACAAAAACAATGATATTATGTTTGGGGAAAAATTTAATGTACATATTTACATCAGTATAGCAATGATCATTCCTAGAACATTCTACCGAGATTAAGATAAGTACTAACTTGGACAGTCTCTCTATTGAAAGATCTAACACTGTCTGCTCTGTGTCACCTTCTCTAATCATAGACACATGTCAGAATCTACATGTAATTCATGTTAATTCCTTCTTAAAGATAAGAAATCTGATAGTGGGAGAATTTAAGCAGCTTAGTTAAAGAAAGAGAGGACACAGGAGCTGTCTGATTCCAAAGTGAAGTATGGACACTCCCCAGCAAAACTGAGTTTGGCCTCAATTCTGTTGCATTACTTAATGGCAAAAAAAAAATCATTCTTGCTTATGTCAGAAAGATTGCATTCAATTGGACAAAAAAGAAACAAGGGATCCCCAGGATGCAGAGAAAAAGAATTCTCATGCATTATTGCTAGCAATTGAAATTAGAATAATTGTTATGGAGTGCACTAAGTGCTTCAAAATTTAAATCTAAAAGTGCGATATGAATGAGCAGTGCAAGTCCTGCATATGTAATCAAAAGACAGAAGATCAATATGTTATACAATATCTACCCCTGTGTACAAAGCAGACCCAGTCAAGATATAAACCCAGCCCAAGTGGCCATTGATAGAAAAGAAAGAATATGTGCTAAGTATATCCAGTGGCTACTGATCCGTTCTAAGGAACTGTTAGTCAGAACACAGATGAGTGAGCTGGCTGAGGCTGATGTGATGAGGAAAGTGACCAGGTATAGAAGGTCAGGAATATGCTCAGTCATACCTAGCATCTAAAACAGTGATCTAAAGGAAGAGAGTTGAGTGGTGGTGACTAGAGCCTGGGAGAATGGGGATAGCTGGGAAAACATTAAAACTGGTCACTGGGAAGATGAACTCAAGAGCTCTATTGTATAGCATGTGATTATGATTAATGATGAGATATTTCATGTCCTTGAAGATGGCTGAGAATGGATTCTAAATGTTCTCACCACAAAAACATGACAGCTTTCTAAGTTTTGTGTCTTAGCCACATTAGCCACTGAGGAATGGTGCCATGTTCCAGTAAGAATTCTGAAAGCAACACTGGGACAGATGACTCAGTGGGTAAAAGCACTGACTGCTCTTTCCAAGGACCTGGGTTCAAGTCTTAGTACCTAAAACTCCAGTTCCAGAGGTTCCAATGTCCTCTTCTTATGTCTGCAGGCATCAAGCATGAACAAGGTACACAGACATTTGTGCAGCCAAAAACACTCACAGATAAAATAAGTTGAAAATTTTGTGAAAAAAAATTCACAAATATTTTATATTTTTTGATTGACAGAATAGAGACAATGAACATATACAGGGCACCTACAAGGAAATACAACCTCTGCCAGCTATGCAAATAAACAGTCCCCCAAAATGTAGAAGGCTCAGGAAATAGCCTTATTTATACCTTGTGTCTTAGTCAGGGTTTGCATTGCTGTAAAGAAATACCATGACTAAGGCAACAATTATGAAGGACATTTAATTGGGACTGGCTCACAGGTTTAAAGGTTCAGGACATTATTATTAAAGCAGAAAGCATGGCAGTGTCCAGGCAGGAATGGCACTAGAGGAGCTGAGAGATCTACATCTTGTTCTGCAGGTAAACAGAAGACTCCAGGCAGCTAGGATGAGGGCCTCAAAGCCCATACCCACAGTAAGACACTTCTTCTAAGAAGACCACACCTATACCAACAAAAGCACACCTAATAGTGCCACTCACTCCCTGAGCCAAGCACATTCAAACCACCACACTTACACAATTCTCTATCCCTATATTGCATTGTGAATATGAAACTCATCCTCAGGCTAGGTCTTGCCTAGGCAAGAACGAGCCTAGTGATTTCTTTCATAGTCAAAAGCCCATTTGTGGATTCCAGGGAACATTTTGAAAGTTGAGCCAAATCTAGCTTTCATGAAAATTCCATTTATAATACTCTGCAATTCTTGCTCACGTTCTCTCATCGAGGTTTCAAAATAAGTCAACCGTGCTAGTGGATTTTGATGACATTTCCAAAGAGGAGTCTAGAACCAAGTTAATGATAGACTTTCCTTCATGAAAACCTTTCAAGTTTCTTTCAAAGTACAAGATTCTCTGCAGGTGTCCTTACAGATACATCCCCAGTGCTTTCTGCTCTTCACTACATCCTTCAAAGGAGACAGTGGAATGGATTGCATACTCCCTCTTTACTACCTAGGGAGAAAATAACCACCCAAGGCATAGCTGGATACTCATCGACCAGTGGGTGGTGTGTGTGTGTGTGTGTGTGTGTGTGTGTGTGTGTGTGTGCTGGGGTTGACCTTAGAGAAGGGAAAGAAGTATTTCCAAACAAGATTTAGGCTAAAGGAAGAAGGCAGGGCACAGAGGAGTGTAAAATGAATAAAGATGGCTTAGGGCAAAAAAAAAAAAAAAAAAAAAAAAAAAAGAGCCATCACACATTAAACAAAGACCAAAAATCCAAAATTAACCCGAGACGGAGGTGCACAGTTGCAGAGAGGAAAGGCTGATAAAGCTGTTAAAGGATAAGAAAGAAATGTGGTAATCAACGTGCAGGGACTGTAACAGACAAAATCCAGGAAAATAAAAGGAAACTATTAAAGGGATTTAGAGGCAGTCCACACACCTGCAACTTAGTCTGTGTATCTGCTTAAACATACAAAGGGCTGTCAGAGAGAACAAATTCACCCCTCTTCCTTGACCCCATGGTGCTGCTTCCACAGCTGCCCAGGGTTAAGTCTCCTGCTATTCTCCATTATCAGAGGGGTGTGTCATTTCAGGGTACAGACCCCCTCCTAAGCTTCTATCTATATTTAATGACTGCAATCAATTAAAGCCTTCTTTTTCCCCTTGACATTTTGTCAATCAAGATTGAGGTGGGTATTTTTGCTCTTACTAGTATCATCATTATTATTTTCCATGATAAACTATCAGAGCCTCACTCCCTTGATAGAAAATCTATCTGGATCCTGGCTGTCAAAATGACATTGCTGATTACCTCAGAGAAACCTGCAGCCCTGTTGAGAGAAAAATAATCATTAAATGAGCCAAAGGAGTAATTAAGGAAAAAAAATCTCTTTCTTTCTCTCCCTCTTTTCTTTCATTCTTATTGTTGCACTTTGGCCTCAAACTCTCTGGGAATGTTTTCGAAAAGACTGTCAGATTGTGCTGAAGAAAAAGCCTCTTCCTGTTTCACACTCTTAGTCTCAGGAGGAATGGAGGTTGTTACGGCTGATGGGAACAGACAGGCAAAAGCACCAAGAGCTGGGTCTTGTTAGGCAACACGACACTGAAGGAAACCACATGAATGAGGCCTTAAGGCAGATTAATGAAAGGAATGGTCTAGGCGGCCTGTTTCCAGGTGAGGAGTCTAGTGTTCACAGTGCTCTGGAAAGTCTCTTGGGAGGTGAGAATTAAAGATGTTCACTTAGACAGTGAACCAGAGTGTAAATAAAAGTTGAGAAGGAAGTGTATAACTCAACACACTATATGGCCTATATATAATCAACAGAGACCCAACCATCTCTCTCACCATAGCTAGAAATGACTTAAGATAAATACCAGCTCAAGTAAATATTGAAGCAGTCTCGGGTCCTAATGGAGTTTTAGCATTGTCTGGAATATAATCACTACAAACCTTTAAGAAGGCCAAATATTATATTTGAACAAACCAAAAGACAAGGAAAGAGGCACTTTGAAACTCATAAAATCTTTTGTTTTTACAAAATTGAATTTTTGTTTACACTATAGAAAAGAGAAAATTCACCCTACTCATAGCACATGAAAGTGGGAAATATTCTTGAGCCATCTTTTTCTTTGATAAATTGAAAAGTGAAACAGTCTTGCAAAAAAATCACATCTTTCACCTAGGTCAAGTCCCATTTGAGACTTAGATTCTTCTTCTGCACAGATTAATGTTGTACCTATTTATATAAGTCGCTATTTAATACAATGTTAGAGATGACCCCCAATATCAGCTCCCACTCGTTCACTTTTCGATTATCCATCCATTTGTTTATCCAATGAATATTTATCGAGGGTCTTGTCTATTATACAAACTATGCTGGGCACTGCCATCCTTTATTAACAGGGCAGTGCTTGTTGCTTTCTTGAAAGTGCCATAGTAGACTAACAGGCACCAAGAGCCACAGTGATCCAGGCACCATGTTACTGCACATGACACTAGCACTTTGTACTTAGGCACATATATGCAAACTTGGGCTCCTGCAAGCCATTGCAGGTACCTTACCACTAGCCAAATCCAAACTATGACTAATCAAAAATGGGGAAAAAAATCACAGTGGTTTCACAGAAGTTGGGAATAAACATTTCTTAACAACCAGTCTCCTCAGAGATCCTCAGTCTTAGGAAGCCTCATAGAAAGCAGACTCGGAAAGTGGGGTACTCTCTTATAGCAGACATCTTGATTTCCACAGCACAGCCTCTGGAGTCTGATAGCAACTTCTCAGAGCAAACCCTTTAAGATCTAAGTTCAGGGACATCACATTCTGTCTCTTTAACACTGTCAGTCAGGCTACGTGGGAAACATCATTACTCAGGATTTCACCTTGCAAACAAATAGTTGTAAACTGCAGCCAGAAGCAATGGAATCTCCCAAAGACATTATCTGGAAATAGTGAGTGGACGGCACCTCCAGGCCCATTAATCATCTTCACCCTTACAGTTTTTCTTAATGGCTTTATGGTTTATCCTTTGAACGCCAACAAAGAGTGTGATTTTTCCTGGCTTATTCTATTAAACAGAAATCAATATCTAATATAAATGTGCCGACGGTAGTATGTTGGGAAAGGCCAGGAATGAGTGAGTATACCAGTTTTATCTCACCTTGCCCAAAATGGGATGAGGCCACTGAAAAGGAGAAGAGAGAAACAACACATCTAGTACTTTCTGTGGAGTCAAGGACCAAGGACCTCAAGAAGGAATGATCTGCATGGATGTGGTTTTTCCACTTCAAGGCAGGTAAGGGAAGAGAGGAGCTGGCAACCACGGACTGTCAGAGGAAACCAAACAATGTTTAATTTTTCTCCTGGGAGTGATATTAGATCCAGATCCAGGACGGTCAGTGATTGTTGGAGTAGGCGAGGCTTTGTTCAGATGCTCTGATGATCACATACAAGGGAAGATGGTCACAGACTCAACCATGTCTCAGCATGCCAAGAGGCAGCAGTGGCCTCTTAACAATGAAATATGTCCCACAAAGTGAGAAGTAGCAGCCACATTCTTCAGAGAGAGATGTGCAAAATGTGAGATCCATCTCTTCCAACCTGTAGAGAAGGTTTAAAACATCAGATCTGAAATTCACATTAGCATTTTTGATGCCAGTCACTGGTGGGAACTATAGACACTAAAATCTCTCTATCTTATCTCTCTCTCTCTCTCTATCTTTCTCTGTGTGTGTGTGTTTGTGTGTATCAACATATATACACCTTTCTGGAGACCATATTTCTGTGGAAAGCTGGCACAGGAATATCAGAACACCCATTTCAGGTTTGGAAGGAGCAGTCATCCTCTCCCAATAGTGACAAGTGCAGGAAGAAACATGAGTAGAATTCAAGAATCTGAACATGAAGGACTTCACATCCCATCTGCAGATCCAGAGAAAATACAAACTCATCTAAGGCTCCCAAGTGGGCCAAACAGCCCATACACTGGTCTGCAATCACTTCAGAATGCAGGTGATAGGTGGTGTCAGCAGAACCATTTCAATACAGTCACTTCAAATGACTCAGGGGTAGAAAGAAGGTCTGTGTAAATGAAATTGTGAGTAGGCTCTTCTCCTTGGAGCCAAAGTCTAAAACACTACAGAAGGAAACCCTCTGTGTTTTAATCCTATTCCGTGGATAGATACCTGGGGAGCATCTATTCTAAAAGATACATGGTATTTAACACCAATATCAAACAATATTTCTTATATGTCTTACAGTGTGTGTGTGTGTGTGTGTGTGTGTGTGTGTGTTTGTGTGTATGTATTCCATTGCTGTCTACATATAATTGGTAAAGTGTTAAAAGTATGAAGCCTGTAATACAAAGCCCTGTAATACAAAGCCCTGGAGGAAGCATAGGGACAATGATGCAGATGTATAGGAATTCAAGAGATGCACACCATGCTAACCTCCCCAACCTCAGAGCATCCAGAAGTTATCCAGTTAAAGGCTTGCAGAGTCTTCAGAGCTTCCACACATTGCCCAAGTCAGATGAGGCCATCTCAGAAAGGGTGATTTAAAGGCGAAGGCAGCCTTGACGAGTTATAGTATCAGTCCATGAACCAAATTACATTTTGCAAGAATTAAAGTGGGAAAGGAAACTTTTTCTTCCAGAGTGACATGTTCATGATAAGAAATGTGATGGGTGAGAATAACAAACCTTAATGCAAAGTTATACTGAGCAACTCCCATAGCCCTCCTTCCCTACCAAGGACTCCAGGCAAATCCAAGCGATGACTTTTCTTAGAAAGAGAAAAAAATCAAGTCTAAGCCAAATCCAGGAGCAGTAAACAGTGTTTTCTTCTAATTCTGTGTAAGATGAAAACCGGCTATCTTCAAAGGTCTAGCTCATGCATGGTCATTCTATGCCCCATGGGACAAACACACACTGATAAACTATGACTGTAAGTCTTTCTTTTGATGACATAGGAATCCTCATTCAGATGAGAAACATCCAGTAAGGCTTCCTTTCTGCAGAGTTGCTCCTCCCTCAGTCTGCCAAGGAATAGCCCATGTGTACTCCCTCACCTAAACCGGCAGTATGCCCCTTCCCTTACTTCCAAATCCCCCCCTGATTCCCATTCCCCCACACCCCTGCAACATCACATTTTCATTTCTTATCATCTCTCTTCTTTCTCCTTCATTTGTAAAGTGACCAGAAACATAAAATTAAATAACTAAAAGTTTCCTGTTTATATGCATCTCCAAAAAAAAAAAACCTTAAACGCCTCCTTTGACTCTTTTGATGGTATATGTCTGTTGTTGAAACCCTTACAGTGTGATGTGTGTGTGTGTGTGCCTCTAAATCTCTTCTGGCTTGCAAGCCCAGTGGGCCATATCTTTTGATTAAGTTAGTATCTTATTTTCCTTCATTATAATACCACAGAGATATTCTGAAAACATCTTAGTTGACTGTGACAATAATGGAGAAGCACCGGGATTAATCTGAATCAAGTGGCAACAATATAGATGTTGGAGACAGAATTGAGAACCCTGGTTTGTCTCTTACACATCTAAGGTAAGACCATGGAATGTAGAATACTGTTAGTGCATTTTACAAAAAAAAAAAAAAAAAAAAAAGTCAATTAAAATGTAGGAAATAAAGTAAGCACCCAAAAGGAAATGTGATTTTGGAAATGAACTGGTTAGCATTTACAGTAATTACTAGAGATTACCACCAAATTACTAACCAAATTACTGGCAGAATGGTCATATTATTCTACTCCTTATAATAACACTGCATACCAATTTCAAGTAATTGTCCATAATTTCCCTAACTGAGTCCAATGAGTAATTTGAAACTGATCCCCACCCAGGGTCTCCCTATCTCTTTCCCTTCCTCTGCAACAGGGTTTGATACTGCTTTAACCTGCAGACACCACTCTCAGCTGATACTCTCCCTTCCCAGTCTCTTGCTGCTTGGGGTTAGAACTGGAAGACAATGCTAAAAACATCATTGTTGTGAGTCTGACCTTAAAACTATGATATAGATTCATGTGACATAATTTGAAAGTGGCTCAAATAAGTTGTCCTTTCCAATTTAGAGTCATGAGGGTAATGCCACCATGTACTGGCAGTGGTAATAAAAGGCTGGGAAGTAATTCACTTGACCCACTTAGACTTGTGAGAGAAGACTGCTGGCCCTGGAGAATGTGGAGAGATAGACAATGGAATGAAGGAATGTTCCAGTTGTGGTTTCCAGAGTCAAAGGCTCAATTGGAGGCTGAAGTTTGAAATGTTTATTAGCAGGCTATTCAGTGGGTTAGGACTTAGGGTCAGCCTATGAGAGCTCTACAGTGAGAGTAACTATCATGGCTGTCTTCCCCAAGAGCAACACAGCTGGGATATGGTACTTCTGTCTCACATGTTCCCTGGCTTAAGCTTCCTTGGTAAGGATGCTTGGAAGCTAGCAAGGAAGTGACTCCACTGCCAGATAAGGCACTCAAGGTGGTGGCCATGGGAGGCTCTTAGCCAGCTGTGCCCAGGAGCTGATCACAGGTCTGAATAAGAGTGCATTTCTCTAAAGCTATGCTCAGGTAAGGGCTCCTTATAATGAGAGTGCACTTTATAGATTTAGGCCCACTCTTTCTGAGCCTAAGGGATTGGAAAAATCCCAAATTAAAGCAAAGAAAAAGAAAAAGAAAAGAAAAGAAAGCCATCAAGCAGAAAGCAAGAAACAACAAGACCAGCTTTTATCATAAAGGATACACAAGTGATTGGGAAACTGTTGTTGTCTTTTCAAATCAGCCTAAACTGGATTTTCAAATTAGCAGCCCCAACTGTGGCAGCACAGTTGCCTGCATTTGTCTTGCTGAAAAGTTGTGTTCACAGATAAGAGAGAATCATCTAACATAAGGCTACCGCATTTCCCCCTTCTCCAAATCTGGGAAATGTGGCTGATTTGCATATTTAGCATACATTTGCATTCTGTGTTCAATAGCCCCTAACTCTAATTATGTAAAATAAGATAAATTAGTACATTTCACTGCCATTGGATTCTAGCCCTGCAGTTGGGGGCTATGGAGACTTAACCCAACATTTTCCTCCTTTTGGGACCAACAGTCACTTGATGTTTAGGCTGGAGACAATTCCCCTTATGTCTCAGTGTGGAGGGAGAAAGTAAGAAAAAGAAAGACCTGTTATGTCTCCAAATAGGATTTTGAATTTCCCAGTCCAGAAAATACAATTAAAATGCCAACTTGATCCATAGTAAACAACCTCCCCCTCAAAATAAACCCCAAACTTTGTAAATACTTTCATAAATTAGAAGCAAAGTACTGTCAGATGAAACAAAAAGTGGCCCAAATCCAAATCCAGGCTTCACCCTTTTGAAGCATGTAAATTCCTATGAGGATGGAAGTAGGCAGGCTTGCAGAAAAGAGGGGAGCCTGGAAGAGTAGGATATAGACAGCAAGAGGTGGTCCTCACTTTCCAGTCCTTCATTCTGTCTACATAACCCACTGAGCAGGTACTTTATCAGGATCAGAAGCACAGTTGATCATTCTTTACAAAAAGTGTTGATCAGAAAATCAGAAAGGAAGGGTCAAGCAAAAGACAGCACTGGCTTTATGAGGTGCCAACTGGATTTTAACATTTGGTGTCAATTTTACATTTTTATTTGATTTCATAACATCTTTATAAGATGAAAAATGCTATTTGCTGCTGATAATAGTTCATACCAGTGAGGATTTGCATATTGCTCAAGCTCTCAGTGCTAAGAAGTTCAAGAGCCCACACTGAATCCTCCACCTACTGTGCTCCAGAGCCTACATCTCCTGTCTAGACTGCCTCCTGTGCTCTGATGATATATAACATGTCAGGTCTTAGATACAGCAGGTTGAAACTGATAACAGTACATCCCATAAGAACTATCAAGGGAGCAGCCATACATAATAAGATCCTAGACTTATAGACCTGGAAGGCATTTTAACAATTATATAATCACAGAACCAAAGTTATAAAAAGAGATTAAAGCCACCGTTAGCCATCTGGGAAAAATTCACTGGTCAGAAGTTGAATGAAATTGTGTTTAGGAGGTTAAGGACTGTCCTTCAGATATGTCTACCTTGTAGAGTAAGGAAACACAAAGATCTCATGGCTGGGATAGTACAAATGTTTCCTGAAAAGCAGAGAATAGAGCCAGGCACCTTCACCCATCAAGAACGGAGCCAGAACAGGTGGGAGTCAGTAAGTCTGAACATCTTCAAGAAGTCAAAATAGACAGGCAATTGTCTACTGTTGTTTCTGACATGCTGGTTGCCTCAAAAAGATCTTGTCAAAGAAATAAAGAAAACGATTTGAGAAGTCAAATATCAAGAGTGAGACCAATTGCTTGGTTCTTTTTTATTTGACAAGATTTTGGAAAATAAAATACAATTGAAGAGGAAACATGTAAAGTGGGAATTCTGCAAAGATTTACCTTGGTTGTAATTCACTGTTTTTAAAAGGGGTACCACAAGGTATAAAATAGCATAGGGTTTTGGTGAACTGAGATGGAAACTGTTGATTACATATAAATTTAGAGCAATCTGTCTGATTTATGCAAGATTCTAACAGTAGCTTTTATTGGGCCTATAATATTTGCAATTACAACATAACAAATTTATTTCTACTCAAATACACAGGCAGGGATATTCAAAGTTACCATTTCACAGAACTGAAAATTGGTTGTTCAGACCCAATTTCAGGGGAAACACCATCAAAAAATAGGTTCCAATAGGAAGAACCTTTCTGAGGGGACACAGCCTTAGTTGTGCCAAGCTGATCCTAACTAAGCCATTGGCAAAAGAACATTGAAGTCCCAAAACTATCTGAGTTGGCCAAATGCATCTCTGATGGGTTGTTGTTGTTGTTGTTGTTGTTGTTGTTTTGGCTTTTCGAGACAGGGTTTCTCTGTATAGCCCTGGCTGTCCTGGAACTCACTTTGTAGTCCAAGCTGGCCTCGAACTCATAAATCCACCTGCCTCTGTCTCCCAAGTGCTGGGATTAAAGGCGTGCGCCACCACGCCCGGCTCTCTGATGTTTCTTATGTGCAGTAGACACATCTACCCCAACACTAGACTACCTCTTCTGCACCAAACCCTCTCACCATATAATTTAACTCGCCAATGAGGCACAAATGCACCCCACCACCAAATGCTGTGAATCTCCCTGAGATCTGAAACATAAGATCTCTTTCTAAATGAACTGTGACATTATCTGCAGAGCACCGTGCTGCATGCTACTTGCAAGAGATGTCTAGAATCTGGGAAATCGTGATGTCTATGTTTTACTGAGAGGCAGAATACAATGAGAATCACCACTAGAAAAGAGCGGGTGCATTCAATAACCTAAAACCACATCTTGCTAATTAACTACTCTCTTTGGGTGACTGAGTTAATTTCTGCCCATGGTTAAACATGCTGTTTATATTACTTTGGTTGAGGGTCAAGGCATGTAGAAAGAAACTACAATTAATGTCCTAATAATGTCATCTGCTTTACATGACATCACATTCAGTGTTATTTTTCACACTATATAGGACTGAGCGTTACAGAGAATGAAGCTGAGTGAGTAGTATAAAGGCTGTCTCAAATATTAAAAATATAAATTGTTTTTACTGTCTTTGTGTTGCAATTAAAAATAGACAATTTTAGCTTGTATCTTCAATAAGTAACTGCTTTTCCCTTGGAGGTAATGCATGGGATATTCATTGTCTTAAGATTTTGGAAGCATTTATGTCAAGACAATATATAGTCCTGGTTAAAAAATGAAAATCAGACAGCAGAAAATGAGTAGTGTAGAAAACCACTTCCCCCTGACACTTAGTGCTTCCTACCCTGGCTCCTCATTTCCCGGCCCAGAAATAAGAATCTCATAGTTCTCTTGCACTTCCTCCTCTCTCCCCGCCTCTTCCTCCCTGTCTCCCCTTCACTCCGCATTCCCTTCCCCCCTCTCTCCACATGGCCATGGCCGGCCTCTACTTCTCTACTCTCTCCCTCTCTCTGCCTGTCTCTGCCTCTACTACCCTCTTAACTCCCCTCCCCATGTCCTGAATAAATTCTATTCCATACTAAAAAACAAAACAAAACAAAAGAATCTCATAGTTTCCTGTGTATCTTTTCTAAATGCCATTTTGTCTATACATTCTCAAAGGCAAAAACATAAGCACTTACTCAGGCATAAATACAAAATTCCCTTCTTTACACAAATACAAGTACACCATATAAGCCACCTCCTAGCTAGCCTTTTCTGTCTACTGATTTGTCTTAAATATTGATCCTTTTTAGATTTATTTTTACTTTTGAAGTTGAGATATAATTATATAATTTTCTTATCTCATTTCCCTTCCTCCAACCTCTCCTATGTATGCCCGCCTCTTGTTCTCTCTCAAATTCATAACTTCTAGCCTCTTTTTCTTTAATTATTGTTCAAATACACAAATACAATCTGCTCAGCTTATATAATGTTACTTGTATGTATATGAATTCATACAGCTGTACAAAATGTAAATATCAGTCTGTAAGATGTATATCACACTCCTATAAGGCATGCACAGATTCTTTTATTGCATTGGCTACCATAATCAGTCTCATATTGCTGTATCTTACATTTCTTATTTTTGTGGGAAAAAATTTTATATACATAATTACTTGTACAGATATATTTTCTATAAATACAGTCAAGAAATTATGTATTAGAAAGGGTAAAGTTTCTTTTCACTTTATAATTTCTAGACTCTTGAGTTTCTAGCTTTTGCCCTTAAGCACTGAACACTTTTATTATTATTTATTCCTTAATCCTTTTTCACAGTTCAGACTCTATCCCCTTCTTGGTCCATAGCCCGACCACTCCACATCCCACAATTTCCTGCCCTCTCCATCTCCAAGAGGATGCACTCACCTCCATCCCCAACCCCACCTCCAAAATTATCCCCATTCTCTGGGACCCCAAGTCTCTCAAGGGTTAGGTGCACCCTTTCTGGCTGAGTCCAGACCCAGGAGTCATCTGCTGTATATGTGTTGGGGGCCTCATATCAGCTGGGGGAAATAGCCTAAACAGAACTCCAATAGCTCAGCCTCTAAGATCAAGAATCGATAAATGGGACTGCATAAAACTGGAAAGGTTCTGTAAGGCAAAGGACATAGCCAATAGGAAAAATATATAGATGGGGGAAAAAGTCCTTCACTAACCCATATCTGATAGAGGGCTAATATCCAAATTATATAAAGAACTCAAGAAGCTAACAACTAAGAAACCAAACAACCCAGTCAAAACAGAGAATTCACAACAGAAGAATCTTGAACGGCTGAGAAGAACTTAAAGAAATGTTCAAAGTCGTTAGGGAAATGCAAATCAAAATGACCCTGAGATTCCACCTTATACCAGTCAGAATGGCTGACAGCACATGTTGGCAAGGATGTGGAGAAAGAGACGACTCCTCCATTGCTGGTGGGATTGCAAACTGGTAAAACCATATTTCTTATTATATATCAAAGTGAATCATTTGCCATATGTGCTAGTGCAGGCCAGCATCGAGAAGGCAGAGGAAAGAGGCTCTCTGTCAATTTGAGGTCAGCCTGCTCTACACAACAAAGTCCAGTTTAGCCTGGGCTTCCTAGTAAGATCCTGAATCAAAAATGTTAATATATACATAAATAACAAATTCTGTGCAGTTTTATTTTATCATGAACATTAAGCATTACATAGTTATCTGTTGCCATATAACAAGCCACTTCTAACTTAGGAACTTAATAATGGCTCTATATAGACATTAATACTTATACAAAAAAAAAAAAAAACCTGGAAAACTATGTGTTAACTCTGGATCATGCAAGGAGCTAGGGATTTACTGAAACTGGAGTGGCTTGGTCCTGCTCATGATGTGCATCTTGGAAGGTTCACTTGGAATCTGTGAATAGGATGCCATGGGAAGGGCGGGGGATAACCAGATACAAGATGCTCTCCACACTGACCTTTTCTGACTTCTCAACAGAGACCAATGAACAAGACTGAATCTATCTGGAAGTCTTCTAGTAGCATGGTAGTCTATAGGCAGAAGAGTCCCTTCTAGGTCAGTATTTGCTCCAGATGATGACCCTTCCGTGGCTAGACTTAGGTACAGAGTCTTTCCACATCACTTCTCATAAAACCAGACCAGTTTCACAAGGAAGGAACAGTTCTGGAGAGGGCTTGACAGGATCATCTTTGGCAAGGTCAGCATGGGAAGGAAGGGAGATGTCTTTCTGGCATATTGGAAAGTTAATCTGCCACAATTGTTCTCAAAGACTGTGTGTCTGTTTCTGTCATTTGCAAAATTATGCTGCCCATTACAGATAAGCTCCTTTGAGATGATCTCATGTTTGCCCATGTCCATATCCCAAAGTGTGGACAATCTTGCTTGGAGAACAAAGGCAGAACACTATCATGCCAAGAGCATGGGGACCCAAAATGAGTAGACAGGTTGTCATCCTGGGGTATTTCTACCAGTCAAAGAAGTAGAATAAACTAAATTGGCCTAAGTTATAGTTTCTAACATTCTAAGACCCTCCTGAACATTTATTCCATTTTTCAGGTTACTTTTTAAAGGAAGAACAGAAGAAAAATAGAAGGCAGGCCCAGTTTTACAGTTTTTTGTTTGTTTGTTTGTTTGTTTTTGTTTTTTGTTTTCATTCTCTCAAAGAACCAATCAGGTATCAGGAACCACAATGCATTTCACTCAGCCAGGAGTATAGCTTCAGCACTCCCTCCTATTAACTGAGAAAGATAACGAAAGCATTACATTACAATTAATTTTAAATTATGATCACTTTTCCTTCAAGGGATTGAGATGTGAGAGGAGCAGGTAGCAATGGATCTGACAAGAAATGCTTTCCAACTGCAGAAAAATGTCACAGACATAAGGGATTGCTATTTTAAAGGCCCGCTGTTCACACAGCAGCACCTCTGCTATATTTTCTACTATGCTTAGGTTTGTTACATGTTCTGCTTAAATTGTATCTTGTGGAATATACTTCTAGTTCCAGAAATAATTTCTCACAAGAATTTATATTTAGCAAGTCAATCAGTAGCCAGCCTTACACCAGTTTAGGTCCCAATGTTTCCAAGATCAGAGTGGAAGGCTCCTTCACTCTTCTAATTGGGGAGATACAAAGAGCAAAACTTTGGATAATACCACCATGGAAAATTTACGAAGAAAGAAACAGGTAGAGGATTGTCTTAGTCAGGGTTTCTATTCCTGCACAAACATCATGACCAAGAAGCAAGTTGGGGAGGAAAGGGTTTATTCGGCTTACACTTCCATACTGCTGTTCATCACCAAAGGAAGTCAGGACTGGAACTCAAGCAGGAGCTGATGCAGAAGCCATGGAGGGATGTTCCTTACTGGCTTGCTTCCCCTGGCTTGCTCAGC
>LR749514.1:3858495-3898508 GCA_902729485.2 Mus minutoides
GAATACCCCACAGCTAGATCTCATGGAGGCATTTCCCCAACTGAAGCTCCTTTCTCTGTGGTAACTCCAGCTGTGTCAAGTTGACACAAACCTAGCCAGTACAAGGATACATCTAGTCCTGCAGTGACTTGATGGTGTGACCAGGATAGTGTGATACCCAGGGGGTCTTCCCCCTTCCTTCTCAGAAAAGAAAGAGAAGGGAAATGGGGGGAGGAGCTATGGGAAAGGTGAATAGAAAGATACTGGGTTATAAAGTGAATAACTGATTTTAAAAAATAAAGAGGAATGGATAAGAAGAAAGGTAAAGGTGCTGTCTGGTGTTCTGTGTGACTAAGATCTGAATAGACTGCCTTTACATCCAAAAGAAGGCAGACAGGCCAGACAAGAGGGCTTCAGGACATATGGAACGAGGTCAGTTTTCTTCTTTTCTTCTCTACTATACATTTAGTATTTAAGTCAGAGTAGCTGGAATTGATAATATTCCCTAGAGCAGAGACTGGACCTACATCTAGTGTATGACAAAAAGAAGCACAGCCATGCCTTCCACATGCCTGGAAATGGATGGCCAGTGAGAAGACTCGAGAATTCTCTGTGTGTGTGCCTTACTTTTATTTATTTCATGCTTCTCCCCTCCCCCTACCACTCATACTGCCATCCTCAGAAGGCAGAAGGGAAAGGAAATGTCATTTCTCTGGAGAGGTAACAGAAGGTTACTTGCTTCAGAAAAAGGCTGTCTTAAATAAATGAAAGTTGTCCGTGTTGTTCCTTTGTGTGTTTGGTGTTCCCTTTTTTTTTGACACCTTCTCAGTCACCCCATAAATCACCAAGAATCACCTTAGCAATCCCTGAGTTTGTAGGAGTCCCTTGCTGATGTGCAAAGGCATAAGAACGGGCCAAGGCAAACATCTCTAATGTCTTCTTTCGAAACCAAAATGCATTTTAATAATTTAAAGCTGCAGTTCTTTCAGTCACTCAATAAATTATTCACAAATTTTACAATAAAAAGGAAAGGAAAGAACTCTGTTCCCTTTACAAGCTCTGAAACATTAAATCACGTCAGAAGAGATGAAAAGGACAAATCAACCTGAAATTCCTCGAAATCATACATTTTACTTCTTTATCTGAGCATGATACAACAGTTTATAGGATACTTGGCAAGGGGAGATGGTTTTTACAGGACTTGTACCCAAGCACAAAAGGAGAGTATCGGTGTTTTTCTAGTAGTATGTAGAGAACATGTTGCTAGCATTGGGACAACAATGTTAACTACCATTACAAAGACATCCTCAAGGAAAGTTAGGAGGAGAGAGAGGGAGAGAGAGGGAGAGAGAGGAGAGAGAGAGAGAGAGAGAGAGAGAGAGAGAGAGAGAGGAAGAAGAAGAAGAAGAAGAAGAAGAAGAAGAAAGAGAGAGAGAGAGAGAAAGAAAGAAAGAAAGAAAGAAAGAAAGAAAGAAAGAAAGAAAGAAAGAAAGAAAGAAAGAAAGAAAGGTAGCTGTTCAGCTCAAGAGAATTCTGGGCAAGGGAAGAGGTTGTAATAATGCCTGACCTTTCTCTTCCTATGACCTACTTGAGTCCTCCTGTAAAGCATGGTCAAGTATTAAGAAGTTACAATTTCATATAGCCTCCAGATATGTAAGCAGGAAGGACTGTGAGACCCATGGAATAGGTCTCTGCCTCCAACAGACTTTTCATACCCTTTATCCAGGAAGAAAAGAATTGATTCTTCAACATTCTCACCATATAGCTGAACAGTGTGGCATATTTGCAACCTTCCCTCATCTCATTAGAAAAAAATAACATGGAAAGGTTAAGTAAGAAATATTGGAGGAGAGGGCAGAGCTATTTTATTTTGGCCATTAATATTATTGCAATTAATACTTTCTGTCCTCAATATCTTGCCTTCCAACTAATGCCACCGTGTCTTAGTTCTACAGGAGCTGAGAAGCATGGCACTTTTGTGGGATGAACACTCTATGATACCTCATGTCATTGGTGATGAGGCTAAAGCTTACCTGGCTAAACCCTGCCCTTTCCAGCCTAAAGGCATAGGTTTTATACTTGGAAGATCCCAATAATGCTAGCTTCTTAAATAAGGAAATGACAAAAAAAAAAAAAAAAAAAAAAAAAAAAAAAAAAAAAAAAAAAAAAAAAAAAAAAAAAAACCCTGCAGATATATATCAAAAGTTTGATTTCTTCTATATCAAAATGAATTCAGCCACTGGTGGGATACTGCAGTTTCAAGGTAGAAATGAACTGCATTTTCAATTTAATGGCCAAATCTGAGATAATTTCCTATTTTAGGTGGCAGAGTCTGGACGAGGCTTTGATCTTCATTAACAAGATAGCATTTTAA
Organism: Mus minutoides; assembly: GCA_902729485.2. Lineage (NCBI taxonomy): Eukaryota > Metazoa > Chordata > Mammalia > Rodentia > Muridae > Mus > Mus minutoides. The sequence goes on from LR749514.1 coordinate 3,860,849, forward strand.
TCTCTGAGGAATTTGTAATTCTTTTCTACTTCCTTCTCTTTTCCATTAATAAGCTGGATGTTTCTAATGCCTCCAATACCTATTTTCATGGATTTTCTGGGGTCAGGTATATTTTTGAGGCATCTGAGTGATGGTTAAGGGATCTTATCTTCTGCTTCAAAGAAGTCATAAAAGTTAGCTGATCACACCTTTTCTCACCCTCCAATATTCTGCTCAGTTTCCAGGGGAGCTAAGTTACAAAACAGACAATCTCTTAGAAACCCAGAACTCTTTCATTTTAATTCAGCCAGATAGATCCAGACCTCCACATCTGTGTGTGGAGATCAGAGAAGCAGAAAGAGAAAACTGTTGAGTTTCTGGAGCATGCTCTTTATTTATTTATACATACAACTCTTTACCCAAAAGAATTTAAAGGGGAATGCAAGGATGCATACAAAACAGAAGGATACATTAAAAACAGGAAAGAAAAGGGACCTGAAGAAAAGAAGCAGGAAAACAGTCAATCTAGATGACCTCCACATGGCCTTAAGATCTTTCCCATTTTCTTCCCTGCCTCAAGCCCATCACACTCTGAGGTTTGCAACAGGACTCTACCTTTCTTTTGTTGTATTTATTAGGAGCATACAATTTACAACTGAAAAATCTGAATTACTTGTCTTAAAAGAAGTCAGTAAACACTATTTAAAACATTTATGCTGGGGAGGTAATTTGAGGTGTCAACTGGTCACCTACTTAAGAGCATCCTATACCTAGTTAAGCTTCTTCCACATGTCTTGTTTTCTTGGCTCCGTTATCTACTTCATTAGTGCTCACCTTTGCATCTGAGCAGCACATCTGTGGATACTCTCCTGATGCTTCAGCCTTGAGTCATCTGGGTCACTGGGGAGACAGACCCACACTGTGGTTCAAGGAATTGCTCTCTGTCTATGGAAGCAATGTTCTCCCATGTAACTTGCATTGCTTTTCTTAAAATACTAATGTTCAAGATGAAGCTTGTCTACATACAAATGATCCTTTGGTATACAAAGCTCTATGAGAGCGAACAAAGAGAGGAAACAAAGAATTACCTTTATCTCTCTTAGTAGCTGTTACCTAGGTGATTCTGGTCCATAAAAGTTCTCTTATCATGCAGATGTTTCCGGTCCCAGGACCCTCAGTGAGAAGCTTTTCTTTGTCTCTCCATTCTCCCAGCCTAAATCTGATGCATTAACTAGAGTTCCCTTTCTCTATGAGGCTCCTGCCTCCACCTCTACTCTGTACCTACCTTCCTCAAAAGTCTGCTCCATCAAGTCAACTCTGTCAGCATCATGGCTTCTGCTTTTTGTCTGTAATTATTTAAGAATCCTACCTGAATACAACACTGAATATTAAAACATGAGCATTCAGAGTCCCCCCCCCATCTTTTTCTTAAGGGCTTTTGTTCTCAGATGGGGTTCTAGGAAGGTCTATCATTGTGTTGGGTAGGAATTCATTATAATGACACAAGGGAACCCAAAATTTCAGAGGAAGATAAACTACAAAAGCAACATTTCACCTACAAAGGCAGAGTTAACCCCTTCTTTTCTAAAGACCAGAGAAACAAGAACTTATTTAGACTGTAAACAGGGCATTTGGGGTGTTTGCCTAAGCGGGGGGGGGGGGGGGGGAAGCAATTTTGAATAGGAACAGAGGATGGGCATGTCAAATACTGAGAGAAATGTAGAGAGAAAAATAATTGTAAATCACATTGATATATATTATATAAAGACAGAGACCTTTTTGGGTTTCAAAATAAGTATTCATTTAATTCCCAGTGATACCTCATATGGCTCCTTCAGGCAGCTGTTTATTTACTAGCTGGTTGTAATGCAGAGGCAGGGGCATGAGCTGGAAGCAGGAAGGATTACTAGCTGGTTGTAATACGGAGGCAGGGCATGAGCTGGAAGGATGCACATGACCTGGATTCAGTTGAGGTTTTGGCATTCGTAAAAAAATCAAACAAAGTCTTTCCCAGAGCTGATGTCATGCATTTATGACTTTCTCGGGTTCTGTAAAGGTCTCTTTGTTCACTATTCCTATTCTCTCCTATCCCATCAGCATTTTCTCCCTCTGCCTTCCACCTCTCCCTCCCATCTGGACACTCTGCTTGAGGAATACCTATCCTCTCAGCTCATTACAGTGGATGAGTCTGAATCTTTGGGTTTTAGGAGCAGTGATTCTTTTGGAGACTCTATTGGACAAGATCCTCAGGCATGCTTCAGTGTGTCTCATCCCCAGGACCTCTGACAACAGATCACAGAATGTGTGCATTTGCTTCCAACACTCTCCTCTCAGTTTCAGCACATTCTACTCGCTGTCAGTACTAAAACCTCTATAAGGTCACTGCCAGAGTTAGGCTTAATTCCATAGGGTCATCAAGATCAGTATGTGGCCTCTTGTGTGGTTTCTTCATCTGGGAGCTCTCTGTTCATTCTTCATTCTCCAGGTAGAACTGTAAGCACACAGGCTTACAAAACATGTCTCTAAGTTTTCTCTTGTTACAGTCCCAGTAGGCAGCTCAGTGCATGACATTCAAGGGAAACTAAATAAAACATCTGTTAAGTAGCAAAGCCCTCACAAAGATGAATGGCCAATGACTAGCATGCTGTCATCTCAAACGAAACCACTGGAAAACTGTTCTGTGTCTCTGAACCTCAGTCCCCTAAAGCACACAATAAGGAAAGAACATTACAGAGCTGCCTGGAGGGTTAGATAAAATAATGTATTCATGTAGTTGGTCACACAACACGTTCAGTGATGGTAGATTAGATTTCCTTATCTCTATACGATACTTACACACCATACCCTAGATCTAAATGGTAAAACATAATTGAAATGGATGTGCTGGAGAGATGCTCAGAGATTTACTGGCTGTTTTTGCAGAGTACCTGAGCTTAGTTCCCAGCATGCACTTGGGGTGGCTCAAGATCTCTTGTTACTCTAGCAGCAAAGGATCCAGTGCTCTTTTAAGACCTCTATAGACATTATATGTGCTGCTCATACAGATAAGCAGCCACACATACATAAAAATAAATATTTTTTTAAAAAATGAATTACCACTAACTAAAGATGATGATGACATTTTTAGGGGTACAGATGGCCCCTGCTAACAATGTCCCTTAAGGAAGCTTTATTTTCCCAGGAAACCCTTTTCCTTGACAGGTGCTGCACACCCTAGGCATCTCTCCTTGAATTTCTATTTCTGACAGTGGAAGAGTTGTCAGAGCAGTGAAAGAGAAAAGGTAAAGACAGGTAAAAGAAACAGAAACTGCTTCCAAGAGTGGCAAGCAGATTATTCAAATGCATCTTGATTTACACATGACAGATGTGTTCCTGAAAAATATATGTAAACCGAATCATACTTTGAGTCACAAGGGAATCTTGGCATTTAAAGGAATTCTCTATTGAAGCCTTTCAGAACAAGAACAGCCAATACGATGAGCAACTTCACATAGTTATGGTGGTGTGGGCTTATGTAAGCTCTTCTCTCTCCAGGCTGAGGTAAATTTATGTATGGTTTATGTAAATGAAGATCATTGTAAATGTTAATTTCTGGTGGAAAGCTATCCATTGGAAGACCAGAGGAAATACAAGGAGAACAGAGCTCATGGTCCTAATACCTGTGGGTAGGGGTTATGGGACATTGCCCTACCTGCTTTTGGAGGACCTGAGTCCAGCATCCTTCACTGTCCACTATGATTGAGTGAGCTAAGGGAACCTGCTCAAAACTACCAACTATCTGCCATCCTAAGGGGAATGGTTGAAATCAGAGCTTGGGACGAGCAGGCTAACAGCTCAATTAGCTTCAGCGAGTGGGGTGTGCACTGAGGCATGCTGAGCAGAGAGAGCATCATGCCATTAGTGTTCTTTTTGTGACTCAGCTACTCAGCTCTTTGCTGTGCACTTCACTGAAATCCCAGGGACAATGATCAGAGAACCGAGGAATGTTTTGACATTGGACAAGAGAGAGAAAGGAAGAAGTTAGAAAGAGATAGTAGACATTTTAGTGAGCTGCCATGTTCACAGGCTGACCAGAGAAAGAAGACACTCAAGTATTATTCATTCCACAAATGATGGAGGCCAACATCTATAACTTCATAAAATAAGGGTTTTTTCCCCCTATCTATCTCAAGAAGCCTGACATTGCTGTCACATGACTGCATGCCCTGTAATAGATAAAGTCAACGGGGGAATGGGCTAGGATGATACCCTGAGTCACATGTGCAAATCTCTAGGCTTTCCTGTCTGCGTCATTCCAATTACAAAGACTCTAGTTACATGCACTGTGTCCAGCACAGATGGACACTGATTCAAAATGAGTTATGAACACTCCATATGGAAAAACTTAATAATCGGGGAAATGGGAATAAACTGGTTATTTGAGGCAAGCCCATCACTACCACCCTGCCCAAGATTAAAACAAAGCAGCCATGCAACAGCAAGGTAGAGACATCTTTGGAAACATTCCTAGTCAACCTTTCTACTCATTGATAGTCTATCCCCTTGCTATATACCTGCAGAGGCAGAAAGAGGGGTGATTGTGTGTGTGGTGGTGGGGGTCACTGGTAATGGTTGATTAAAAAGTAGTGCTAAACTGCAGTTCAAACATCTGTATTTGATAGATGAATTCTCCATATGAAATAAGAAAGTGGTTGTGTGGCTTCTAGAAAACATATTATCTTCAAACAGCTTAATGTCAATACATTATTCTAGGTGACTGCACCAGGCCTAGTGAGTCTTGGAAGTTTTGTCTTGGGCTGACAAATGTAGATTGTTATGTGAGAGTGAGAAGAGGAGAAAGGGTAGGCTCAGGCTCAGGCAAAAGCCATGGCCACATCTTCGTGACCTCAGCAGTTACCTATCAGCTAGAGAAAGAAGACATTTCACGTATTTGCCCATGAATACAGCCCACCCACCTCACAGAGAGCCAAGGATTCTATCTAATCCTGTGACAGATACCACAAACAGCCCAGCACTCACCCGTGCCCAGCTTCCCCACCCAAACAAACTGCAAAAATAAAAATAAAAAATCTAATTCACAGCAGCAGCATCTCAATGGTCCCTCCATCCCAATTGATTCTTCAGATGGAATGGCATCTTGACAGATCTATTTTGATCAAATTGTCTAATTGAACAGAGTTCCCAATGCTCTTGAATTTGTGACCTCAGACTGCTGTGAAATAAATGCAATTTGGAGAATTATTTCCAAACAACAACTGCTGCTCCTCTGGGAACTTACTAGTTTTTTGTTGTTTTTTTTGAAATTGTTGGTGAACCACCTACTGACTAAGCTATTAAGAGTAGGTGCTTTGTTTGTATCCCAGTCTAATGGCTCATAAATTCGAAGGCAGCAAGTGCTGCCAAAGCAATTGACAGAAGGCTTGCACTTAGAAGAAAAAGATACCCAGAAGGCTGCTGGCCAGGTTCCCTGGATCCTGACCTAGTTAGCTGTCTGCTCCCACAGGCAAACTATAAGTTGGTAATTAGAGCTATGTGTGGACATCTTACCTAATGAACCCCTTCAAAAGTGACAAACTTGTTTGGAGAAGGGCTTCTCACTGGACCTAAAATTTTATTTGAGCTTCTCCAACTGTTCAGCAAGACAAAAGGCTTTGGGTCCACCTGAGTGCCAGGTGCAATGGGAAACCCTGGGTAAGTTTTCTCCCTTCTACAAAGGGCTGTCAGTTTTCCTGTAGGCCTTTACAAGGGCAGTCCCACAGAACCCTGTCTCCATAACTGGAAAAATCCTGCTATACAAATGATGATAAACCAGCCCCATATCTTTAGCAAGGCTCACAGACATCACATAATTTAGCCATTGTCCCACGACAGGGGTAGAACAGGGATTAACAAGGTTAAATCACCATCCATGTAAATAAGCCCTCAAGTTGGAAGGCTGAAGAATGGGACTTAACCTCAAGATAGAAACTCAAAGTCTGGTTTCAAGTAATCCTTGGCAGAGGCAGCATCACCCAGTTGACAAATGTTTTTAAGCCTCTTTAAAAAAAAAATCATATCCGTATAATGGGAAAATTGCCATACAGTTATTTTGAGAATTAAGCAATCTAATAAATGCAAAAACACAAGACACTGCTTCATGTGTGAAGAATTCCCAGTAAGCAAGAATCACACTCTAAGTAGTGGATGTGTTGTAGCCCTCACAATCGTCCACGATCTCTCAACTGCACAAATCTTCGAAACTACAAAGAATATTTCAAAATATGAGCAAGCTGTCTCTATTTCAGACTTTTTTTTAAAGAATGCATCCTAAAGCATGACTTTCTACAGCCATGTTATCTTCTATGTGCCCCCCCCCCTCCGCGCGCCCCTAACAGAATAGGGGCACCTTTCATCCCTGTGTTAATCCATAGCTCAAATAGGAGGCATGGTAGAAATGCAAGAGAAAATTCTGTCTGTGTAGCCATTAAGGGCCCATGGGGGCAGATTCTCATTAGAATGCTTTACAATAATATCAATCAGTATTAAAAATGTATGTTCTACTCAATTTTTAAAACATTTTAAATAAATCTTTAAATAAAGCTATTTTGTTTTATCTTGAGGGCTCTGTGAACAGTCAGCCCTAAGGGGCCCTTGTTCCCCCAAGTACATCTCCTAAAGGGGTTCCTAGCAAAGTCAGCTTTTCTGGGGGGTATATGCTGTGGGGGAGGCAAGTCTTTAGCAGATGCTGATTGTGTGGTGGGCAACACATTACCAAGGAATGAAGTATTCTTCCATTAGGCTCATTTACCATTTAAAATCGCTCACAGGAAGCTGCTGGTTGATGTATATAGCCTTGAGGAACAGGCAGGGCTCTGATACCATTGAAAAGGTCAGTGAGCCTACAGGAGAGGAAAAGAGGCCAATGCCCTTGTTATAGGGCTGGAGAAACTTGGGAGAAAGCTAAAAACAGAACTAGATATTTCCAGAACAGAGCACACTGTCCCTTTTATAAATAATGCCCTGGAGTTGGCGATGGTGTCTTTCTTCTCTAGCTTACTTGTAAGTCCTTGGTTGAAGCCCAAATGACTGCAGGGATCAAAGGGAGAATGGCTGGGTGTAAAACAACAGGGACTTGAGGGTGACTGAAGCAAAATACACAAGGCAGTTACATTTACTGAGGCAGCAGCTATGCCAACAATTCAGTAAATGATGAATCAAGGATGTGTGCCTCTTGGAACAATCATTCCTATCAACTGCTAAAACTTGTCTAGAATACTGCAATGACCTCCACATGGCCAGATTTTTCTGCTTATAACTCTTTCCCTTCTAATACTTCCTAGAGAGTGTGGTTCATTTCTGTTTCAGAGACTGTTAACTGCTTTCTTTTATTAAAAGCTCCCCAAAGCTACCCCATATCCTCTAGCTTTCTATAGGTTTTTATGCTTATAGGAAGCTCCTTATGCTGTTATGTTATTGTTATTATGCAATTTTTTTTCTCTCCCTAGTGCTTTGTCTGCTTTAAGACATTTAACTTCTCCAGGAAAGATGGTTCAGCAGTTGATATTATTTGCTGTTCTTGCTGAGGACACAGACATGGTCCCCTGCTATCACACATAGCAGCTCACAACATGTACAACTGAGGGGATCCAATGCCTTCTTCTGGATTCTGAAGGTAAGCAAGGGGTGAACTTACATACATGGAGGCACCACACATAAGATGCCAATAATAAAAATAAATATTTAACTCCTTGTAAATGTAACTCTACCAATATGAGCTCCCTAGACATCCTCCTGTCTTGAGCATGTTCTGGGTCTGGTTGTCTAGACAACTTGCACACACACACACACACACACACACACACAGAAGCACACCTGTGATTGCAACTTGGATGTTTTTCTGCTCAAGCACCAGTGTGATGCAGTCCTAATGTAGGCCGTCCTCTCGATTGTTGATGGCAATGGCCATGCATTTAAGGGCCTTGTCTTTTTTTTTTTTTTAACTTTTATTAGATATTTTCTTCATTTACATTTCAAGTGTTATGCAAAAAGTTCCCTATACCCTCCCCCCTCCCGGCCCTGCTCCCCTACCCATCCGCTCCCACCCCTTGGCCCCGGCGTTCCCCTGTATTGGGGCATATAAAGTCTGCATAACCAAGGGGCCTCTCTTCCCACTGATGGCCAACTAGGCCATCCTCTTCTATATATGCAGCTAGAGACACGAGCCCAGGGGGTACTAGTTAGTTCNGAATTTCATATATTTATTGTTTTTAATAGCTGAGTAGTACTCCATTGTGTAAATATACCAAATTTTTTGTATCCATTCCTCTGTTGAGGGACATCTGGGTTCTTTCCAGTTTCTGGCTATTATGAATAAGGCTGCTATGAACATAGTGGAACATGTGTCCTTGTTACCAGATGGAATATCTTCTGGATATATTAAGGGCCTTGTCTTAATCCAATCATCCTCCACCTAGACCATGTGCTGGCTTGTGGCAGAACTGTGATGGTGAAGGTGCCAGTGGAATTTATTGAGAAAAATGAACTCCAGAAATCATGCTCACAGAGGCTATTTTGTGGCTTTGTCTGCAGAAATTAGTTGTTTTAGTACCAGAAATAACTACTTCCAAATGAAACTGTAGCAGTGCATAACTCCAGGGGACAGAACAAACCACTGTAGGACCGGACTCAGGTATTAAGAAAGGGAACGGGGTCCTCTCCATTATATTTAGCCTGCATAGTAAATAGAGGATTCATGAAATCTGTCATGAAAATAAAATCAATGATGTCCACTAACCCTCTTTTCCCAAGAAACAAAAGTGACAAAGATCTTCTTTCTCCCCATCCTGCCACCCCCAAAGCAGAACTAGAAGTCAAAATTCCCATATTTGGGTTCTGCCTACCACTAATTAGCTGTCTCACCATAGACAAGTCACCCCATTTCTCTAGGTGCTTATAGAAATACTAATTATGTTTTTTTTAAATACAATGCCTTTGAATTCTAAGTTTTATTCTTGCTCTAATAGTCTGAGCTTTTCAACCTTCTCTTTGTTTTCTTTTGTTGTTTTTTTCTCGCAGCTTTTGAGACTCTTCAATAGGCCTCTCTTGAGCTATTCAGGTAAACATCCTAGAGAATCCTGGGTACTCAGATTGAAGCTCTAAATGACCACAGTCCCACTAATTCTCAGCAGCCCAGGTTTGTTGTCGTTGTTGTTATTGTGAACCTGAAGAAGGGTGATGCTTAATGTGAAAGACCAAGTTTAAAACTGAATCGGTTTGTATATATAGTGAAATTGCTCTGATTCTCCACATTCATTAATAAGTGCATATAAAAAGGTCTCATGGGGCTCCCTGGATGCTGCCTTCAGGGATCACAGCTGTGGATGCTCAGCCTCAGAACCTACGTTTGATATGCGAAGCCAAAGGAGCAGCTTAGGTGCCTAACCCACAGGACCACATTAGCTCCTAAGCACTTCTGGGTGCTCCGTCCGACTCTGCCATGATTGCTTAGTTGCTGTTCTTTAGAAGGCTGAGGGTGCCTCAGAGATAGATGTTTCTGCAGGACAGCTGCTGAAAGCACATGGCAACATTACAGAGGATGCCTTGGGACAGTTGCTTAATATGAACAGTCACATGTAGGGCATCCTATGCTGAGGTCCTCGCCTTTCCATACTTCACATATCTGCCCTTGGTTTATGTGAGGGTAGGTAGACCATCTGTTAGTCATTTCGGAAAAAGCCCTATCTCTGACACACATACACGGAGACAGAACATTCATATTTGCTGTGTGTCCAAGACCAGAAATGTTTGAGTTCAGTAACACCCACACAAAGATGAATCATGGCATGTCTTATGAAAGGAATGTCAGGCCAGAACTGTCAGAGCAGCCGAATGGTAAGAGGATAGGATGGTGACCACACACCTACAGCCCCACTGGGGGAGACCCAGGGGCATAAAGAGGAAGCCAGCCTGGAAAGAGCACCTTCCAATTGACCAGAAAATCAGCTTTCAGACCTCCTTGGGCAAAGTGCCAGCCTGACCACACCAGAGGAGATGCTTCTCTGGGCATTTCATTCAATTGTCAGCTGTCATATCAGTGCTGGACAATGTCACTCCAAACAGGAAAGCTGTGGGGTCCAAGAAATGCCAAGAAAATGGCATTGGGTGGGCAAGGCAAGCGCCAGCCTCTCCTGCTAATGGATGCAGCAGATGTGGCATTTCTGACAATATTGCTTCTGCCTCACTTGCCATTTAATGTTAAGAGGCTTCTAGAGTCTACTGCATTTAAAGAGTAATGACTGTTTTCAGGGTAAATGCTCTGTTAAATAACCCTGGATTATTGTGTCGTGTTATTACATTTATAAAATGGCATTTCAAAAAATAATAATTGTTTTAGAGTTAATTGATGTTTTTAACCATCACTGTGTAGAGAATTTTTATTCAGCAGACAGGGAGCGAGCAAGGGAGGAAGAGATTTCCATTGGGAGAATCACACTGAAAATAGAAAATGTGCCTGCCCCTGAAATACCAGGACCTAAGCCATTCCTCCTCTGGCTGCCTTCAAAGAGCTCCTTTCACTGCAATTAAAGCAACCAAGACAAAGGTAAGTCTCAGCCTCCTCACATGGAGTCCAGGAGCTATGGAACTGGCAGTGGTTCTAAGGGGACAGTGGGAGCCTTGGCACTCCTTCCCTGGCAGCTATTGCCCCATGTGAACAGTCGTGGCCCCTGAGCAGCCTGAAGCAATGGCAGGACCCACTGCTCTGAAAAAGCAGTGACTTTTCAGATGTGAAGTTAATTACACGGCCCAGAGTCTCAAATCTACACTGCCAGCACTAGAGCTGAAAGTCGGGGCTATTAAAAAAATAAAACTCAGAAATTCCAAAATATGCATATCGGGATAGGTGAAAAGGGTGCCTGCCTGCATTGGAAACACATCCCTAGTGTGGTAGGGCTGACATCTCTTCTTCTCACTCAGACTCCTGGTCATTCCCCAGCTGCATATCCTCAGGGGAGCACCTCCCACTGAGTAAGACATTATTTGTGATCACATGGCTTCCTGTTGCCAGCCTCTCTGTGGAACAAGGGCCAGGCAATATTTTGGATAGGCTTAAATAGAAATACACACACACCAAACAGGCAGGGTTTATTTTCATCATGGTGGAGCTCACTAGAACCCAGGTGTTACCTTTACAGCTCACTTGTTCTATGTAGTCTATCTCCTAGAATTGCCCATCCCCCACCCCCGAGGTCGGCTGCAGCTTTTAGGCACTAACCACCCGGACAGCAGTAAGTGGACAAAGACCAGAGCCAAATGGAATGGGAGAATCTTCATCTCTAATAGCAGAAAAGATGATGGAGATTCCCTACAGGGTAAAGCTAGAAATATGTGTCTTAGAGCTAAGCTGATATTAGTTATTTCATACTGTAGCTATTCAGTGCTTTCTCCCCTTGGCCCTCTATGGAGCCTTACTGGACTGTCTGTCTACTCATATAACATTTCTGTTCCCATTCACCACTCCTTGCTCAATCACCACCATGGCCTATTGGAAAATGACAGGAGCATTCTGACTTCCGGCACACCTGGAAATCAGTCATTTTAGCAACAACTATGTACCCCAGTTTTTTAGTGAATCACCAGTTCTGTCAAACAGAGTGACCTTGCAAATGAACACTGAGAGATGTAGACAGAGCCAGGCAGAGCACGTTGGAATCCCCTACCTCCCAATGAAACCAAACCTGGCAGAATGCCTTCTCCCTTCACACATTCCTCAAGATGCCCTCAAGGAGAGTTTTCATGGCTGATGCTGTTACTCTCCTTGGGAGGAAATGGATTAATATGTTGGGCAAAAATGTCAAACACAAATACCAAAGGACATACTTGGTGCAGAAGACAGGTATCAAGGTGACACTACTCACAAAAATATATGAGGAGTCTCAGCATCACTTGTAGAAGAGCATGCTGGGTTCCTTGCCTTGGTTTTCACATGGTGGCCTCTTTAGCCATAACACTACTCTATATCCTACTGATAATTGTATAATAAGGATCAATGAATGATTGGAAAAAGCCCCCTTCTTTCTGAATATCTAAAGATGGCCAAGCATGCGCCATTTAACTCTAACTAATTAAAATACTTAAAAATATATAGACTTCTTGAGCAAGGAACTCTTAAGAGTGGGTGGGGATGCCTGACCCAGGATCACACAGCATGGTATCGAAATAAAAGCTTCTGGGGATTGTGCCTTTGTTCCTCTTTTGGACAGAGTAAATGGAGGGGCGGGGGTGTAATCACCTTAAAAGATTATAACTAGTTGAGACATATTGGTTCGATCCTGGGTCATCAGGACATATGGAATCACCAGGAAGCTGATCAGAGAGCCAAGGCTAACACTGGGTCTTCTTTTTCGTATATAAGAAATAAAGGTCTCCAAAAATCCAATAAGAAAACAACAGGAAGACAAATAAACAGCTAAGGCTGCAGGGCTCTCAGATGTCATATTAAAATTCTGACCTTATCTTTCATGAAACTAGAAATCATGATGGTAAAATATCATAAGAAAAATATTTATATAGCATATTATGCTATAAACTCAGTAGGTGACCATGATAGTTTTAGATGAAAATGAAAATCTTCTATTTGAGCAAGTATTCATAACTCACTAGAATTTAATGAAATCCTTCCTACATTTTGGTTTTAAACACAAAGAAGCAAAATACATAATTAACTTCATCATAATCATCATGGTTATCCAAACTTGTATTTTTGTGAAAATGTTGATAAAAGAACTTAAATAATTTTGGAAACCTGTACTGTATATATGTCTTTTAAAAGTTGTATTACATTCATTTATTTTATGTGCATGGTACTTGTGTCATGGTGTGCATGTGGAGAACAATTCCTAGGGCTTCCAGCATGTGAGTCTCAGGAATTGAACTGAGTTCATTACTGCTGGGGACGACTAACCATTTAGACATCTTGTTGGCCCCGTTATGAAGAAACTGATTAAGCTGAACTAGGAAAACATCACTTCCAAGACAATGGGTTGGCTGGTTTAACATCTTCTGTTAATGCCAACGCAGGACATGCATTCTTTATAACCCTTTGAATTTAAAGGTCATGTCTGGATAACTCCAAAGCCAACAAAGGCATTAATTTCTTATTATTATTTCCTTCTCCCCTCCATTGTCTTTTATTAAGATAATTTTCATTGTGCTCCTTTTCCAAAGGAGAGGGCCTGATTGAATATTCCTACAGATATGTGCCCAGTGTTGTCATGTACACCACCAACTGATCAGGAGAAACTTTGACATGAAACAATATCCAGGCATGGTAGAATGAGCCCTCTGACTATTTCAAAACAACTTTTTCTCATCTATTGCCATATTTTCAGGCTTTAGCCCTTTATCATAGTGCCTATCTGCTGTTTGGAAGAGCATCCTAACTGGGGGCTCTGGCTGTCTTCTTTCTGATTCTCAGCTCTGTCGGTTCACATCATTGTATCTTGTACAGAGTGCTAGCCAGCATAATTATCTGTTGATGTGTCATGGCTTTGCTTAGAACCTTTCAGTGGCTGCCCACAGGCCACAAATCCAGGCCACATTCCTCAGGGCCTTCTGAAATGAAAGCACATTAGCAGATGGCTTTCACCTGATACCAAATATATGGCAGAGTCAATTTGGAGGAAATTTTATAATCTTAAATGACACTTAGACAAATCTTTTAAAAGAGGTCTTGACACAGAGTTTCCTGAAGATAAATTTTAGAACAGTAATCCGCAAACTTACCCATCACCATAGGTTCCTTCCTCCCTTGCCTTTCTTTTATTATTTAAAAGTAAAACATAAACAAATCACAGATTGTCATAATGACATTGACTGAAATTGACACATGGCAACATTAGGAGATCTTAAGCACTTGCATTAGCAAAGGTAACTTAAAATCAATGATTTGGAGAGAAATTATTCAGGAAATCTTAATGACTTATTATAGTAAAACACTTATGAGAAAGTACCCATTAATGGGGGACAATTACTGGAAAGCTAAATTTATTACTCAGGAAATCAATTAACTAGTATTTAATTACTCAAAATTATGATCCTTTCGTAAATATTGGTACACTTTGCTTACAAATATCACTTCTGATTAGGATTCCTCAGATGGAAAGTGACTATATTTACTTCATAGTCCTCCTGTGTTCTTAATTAATTATATATTATATATAGATAGATATGTTTATATGTATATGTGTATATATATATATATATAATACTTTAAAATTCTTTTTTAGTTTTAAAGATTTTCATATAAGATATTAGTTGTCATTACAGAATTTTCAAACAAATTATGTTTTTATTACATTCTCCTTCTAGATCACCCCCCCCTCTCTGCCCCACTGTCCTGATTCCCCTGTCAGCCCTTCTCTGTGAATTCTTATTGTATAAAGGAAAGGTCACTAGGGCACAGCATATGAAGTGGTCTGGCCTTGCCTGGTCTTCCTTTACCAAGAGAACTGTCAGTTTCAGTACAGGATTATGGACCACCCAAGGCTGCACAGCTCAGTACCACCCTCCAGACTATGATAAAGAAGTTCCTAGCTTCTGTGGCAGCCTTTTTCTGCTGATGTTTATTCTTGAGATAACCTACAACTCAACAGAAAGGAGCACAGAGTATGGGCCCACTTGCTCTTTCCTTTTTTTTTTTTTTGGTCAGAGCTAGTAAATAGCAGCATAGCAGTGGCTCCCTTAGAAAGTCACAAGTCATTTGCTAAGCTTGGGAGAGAAGGTGAGGCACCTTGCGATGACTCCTCCCCTTTGCCTCTGCTACAGTTCACCGGGCATCCTTTTGACTCATTTTCCGGTGTTTTCCACGTTGCTATTGGCAAAACATCTTATCAGTGGAGTTAATTACATCCACTTGGAGTGTGAAGGACAACTTGATTGTCTCAAAGAGCCAGAGGCCACATAATCCATCTCACTGCACTCTCAAAATAAGTTCCCAATTTGCTGCTGCAGGAGGTGATAGGGATGGCCCTGGGTAATGTGCTGGAGTTTGCCCTCTGCCACAGAGAGGAGAGTCAAAAGAAGTGTAGTTTCTCCTCCATGGGCAGAGACCAGTGCTGCAGCTATGTGCTGCCATCCACCAAGGGTCTCAATACCTCCACTGTGTCCAATGCCCTCCCATTTAAAAGTTGACATCTCTTCATCCATTCTGAACATGGTTAGCATGTAGATAGATGTAGCTGAGTTTGTGGATCTCATAATGCATCTGATCACTCTGCAACTCGTCTCAAAAGAGATAGGTAGAATGGATCTCCATCTTAGTGTGTAATATGACTAATTCCTGGTGACCATGTGCTTAGCGCCCCTGTGTAATGATGATATAGTTGTATAGATTTATCAAAAGCTATCCAATTCGTTTTTTCTGTATATAGATGAAAAATGGAGAAAATTGAAATCAGTAGCAATTATGGCTAAGATGACTTTGTCTCTTTTTTATTAATCTTAGAATTTGAGAATAGGATAAGAACCCACTTTCTCAGATGGGCTGCACTTTTGAACTCGGTGATGTGGAGATGTTCCACATGACTCTCCCTTACTAAATCCCCTAGCACAGTATCAGGTCAAACTGCTAGTGGTCTGGCTGTAATCCTGCCCAAGTCTATGGCAGCACTTGAGTAGATGCAGGAAATGGGTATTATGCAGTGAAAGGCATTATGAAAGCAGAACTGTAATGTGTTAGTTGAGACTGTGTATAATAGCGTATTGTTTAGACCCCCCATTTTGCAGTAGGCACAGTGTGAGGACCTGAGGCTGGTCCACAGCAGAGACACATCTATGAGAGGGCTGCAGTAGGTACACCACCAATCAGCTTGCCCCTTGGCTTAGATAGCCATGTGGTCTGGGTGTGGACTATCTTCTCTTGGTGCTCTCAGGAAGCAACTGACGTCCTTCCTCATACTGTTAGATGACATATGCGAAGGTATGTACTTATCTGTGTTTTATACATGTGATAAATATGGTTACACAAATTGCTTTCACCTTCCCTAAAAGACTGTCACCTTGCCCCTCAACTCCTCATTATTTGCAATAGCTTCAGGCTTGTCATAGAAAGATGCTCTGGGGTTCATTGTTGAAATGTTTAAATTGTTGTTACCCTTTTGTCCAGCTACCAACTCCCCATAGACTGTATCAATATCAATAGATCATTTGCAACAATTGCCTATTTTTTTCCTGAATTCTCCTTGAATTTAAAAATACAGAGTTACTGTTGTTACTCTTCTCTCTGCTAATTATTCTCCGTGGAATAAAGGTGAGGGCTGATACCAGGCCTGCAGATCCTTGGTCAACTCCAGAGTGGGTAGAATAAGACCCTGTTAGCCAGCCACACTGTATGGCAGGGCTTGTGTGTTAATTAAAACTGGAAATTTTTTGTCTTTCAGAAGTGTAGGCAGTTGCCTTTTTCAAAGCATTCACACCTTTACAGTCTCACCAGCAGTGTTCAAGAGTTAACCCTTTCCTCGAATCTTCTCTGATGCTGCATTAGTTTTTATGAGCTTTCTAGAGTAATTTGTATCTCCCTGATCGCTCATGAGGCTCGGTATCTTTCTGGGTCTTTATTTGCAATTTGATTTCAGTGAGTTGCTGATTTGTATAGTTCATCTGCTTTCTGTTGGGTGATTTATCTTTCGGGGGTGATTTGTAGCTATTCTTTATATAATCTAGTTATTAATGCTATAAATACTGTTAATCAATTTCCTGCAGCCTACCGGTTGCTTTTGAAATAGTTACAGAATCCTCTTCTTTTTAGAAATGATGCATTTAATAAGACCCATCCATCTATCCACACTTCAATCTTGCCCAATAAAGCTTTTGGATTTTCTTCTTAATTACACAATGTTTGGTTACTCCCAAGGTTATATGTCTAGGTGCATATTTATTAAATTTATTTGATCTGATGTCAGAAGTTGTCTATATTAATACTCTGGTCTTTACATTTTAGTTTGGAGTGGGGTTTCCTGGAGATCGAATCCTGGTCTCGGCACACTAAGGAGGCACAACACTGTGGAGCTAGTGACCCTAAGGACAGTGTCACTCATTTTCTTTATTAGTAGTTCAAGAATTGCATATATCATATCATGCTTTGAGTATATTCACCTTCTCTCTCCCAACTATGCCTAGACTCACTTTTTTTTTTCCCCTTTCACTTCTGGATACTTTTTATTGCCATGTGATGTATAATAACAAATTACTTACTGGTGGCAATACAGGATATACAACTAGGATATTATCTATAAGAAATTACAAGTTTTCATTCCAATGTCATCATTACCCAGAACAATGGCCTCTTATTGGATGTTTGTGTCAACAGATCCAGAGTGCTCCTTTTCTCTGTTACATCTGGCTGTTAACTCTGGTCAAGTCACAACCCCACGAGCCCTGGCAATCTGAGTCCTGCATGCTGTCCTTGCATGCATTTGCAGCTAGAAAAGCACAGAGGAGAATCACATCACCAATTTTATGAGGAACTGTGAAGACAAAGGTCAGAACAACTCACAGTTTCTAAACTTGAATAGAAAATCTAAGCAGCTAAGACAATGCCTCGGAGAAGGCAGAATAAAAGATGCGCATAAGAGTTTGAAAATGTCAGCATACAAGTATGCAATACACCATTAAAGGAGAAAGATGAAACAAAGAAGTATAAAGGACAGAAAAGAAGAGAAAAGGTAAAGAGAATCTTGCAGAAGACTTCGGATGATTTTATAGGGATGTTGGGGGTGGGGGATAAAGAGATGAATCTTCCCTCACCTGAAGAGTTACATCACAATAGCTCTGAGACCCTCATCATTGGAGCAGTACACATCAGTTAGCAAGACAGACTGGAGACTCAAGAGTGGGGTTCAAAACCTTAACAAAGGCAGCATTATTTTCATTCTGAATTTATTGTTAATTGTGATAGCATTGTCCCGTCGGGCTTCGGTGGTTGTTTTGTTGGCATTGGACCCTGGGGATGAGCCCCTCAGAGCAGAGAGAATGGACTGCTCTCAATCATCAGGCCCAAGCTACCATAACTAATCCATCATCTGCAGCCTGCAAGGCAGGCTCCAGAGTGTCGATGTGGAGTTAATTAGACAAATATTGTACACTCAAATCCAATTGATTATTAAAACACCATAACGAGGATTTAACACCACAACGTGTATTGGAAATGCTGTATTATACCTTGGCACGTGCCTGTTCACCCTCTAAGTTGATATCCACTGACAATTCACATTCTATGGCTGCTATGGCTTGTTTTTATCATCACTAGTTTAATAAGGCATTTATTGTTCTCTGCTAATTAATATATATATGGCTTAGAGTTGGGGCTGGGTATAAGGCATAGATGGTCCTGGTAAACACTAGGATAGTTGCTATGGTTACATCTCAGCCTGACTTGCTGAAGGTCCTGGCCCCAGACAGACCAGGTGTGTCCTCCTTGGACTGGGAAAAGAAACAAATCACAGTTAAGTACTCTTGGATACCTGGGCTCTTTTAAAGAAAGTCTCAGTCCAGTTGCTATAGTACCTGGGGCTACATCAGCTATGTGATATCCTTTCTCTGGCATCTGAGTAAAGTTACTATCATGTGCCTCTCAAAACTCTTGAATCTATATTTTGGAATTTAAAAAAAAAAACAGGACCTTGTCTATAAGAAAAGATGTTAATGTGATGTATGATTTCAGAGAGATGTGCTTCTCCTGCATGCTTCTGCCTACTTTTGATGGCCAGACTTTTTCTATACTGGTTTTATATGTTTTTCTGTTTTGTAACTAGGGTTAGTTCTATGCCATTGGTCTTGAAAATGAGGTAAAAGTACAATAAGGTTAAAAGTACAATGTGATCTTCAATTTACTAATTAAATTAAACAGATAAAGTATGCTTTTACCTTTCTTGTAACACTATTTTTAACAATCGCTTTTTAAACTCCTTTGAGTATTTTTAGTGTTCTAATTATTGTAGAATATTATTCATTAAGTGAAGCGAAGACAAAGGACATTGATCTTAAGAGCACAGTGCAATGCTTTCTCACATACATAAACACACACTCAGAGTACACAGACAGACCAAGTTACAGAACAGTCACACCATGTCTCCTCTCAGCACTTCCTACTCCAGCCCCTCCTAACCAATCACTGTGATAACTAAGGTGACATCTAACACCCTTGGTTTGTTTTGCTTGAATCTGAGTTTCCTAAAACTATAATCGTAAAGAGTGAAACTTCACTGTAGGGGAAGCATTTGTTTATAGAAGGAAAAATAAGAACAAAGGAACTGAGGGTAGGTGAGATTGTATTTGTTTGGTTTTTCCATCCCACAATCAGCCACCAATCATAGACACTATAGCATATGCCAGCAAGATAGTGCTGAAAGGGCCCTGATATAGCTGTCTCGTGGGAGACTATACCAATGCCTGGCAAACATGGAGGTGGAAGCTCACAGTCAGCTATTAGATGGAACACAGGGTTCCCAAAAAAGGAGCTAGAGAAAGTACCCAAGGAGCTGAAGGGGTCTTCAACCCTATAGGTGGAAGAATAACATGAACTAACTAGTACCCCCTGAGCTCATGTCTCTAGTTGCATATATAGAAGAGGATGGCCTAGTTGGCCATCATTGGGAAGAGAGGCCCCTTGGTCATGCAGTACAGGGGAATGCCAGGGCCAAGATGTGGGAGCGGGTGGGTAGGGGAGCAGGGCCGGGAGGGGGGAGGGTATAGGGGACTTTCTGGATAACACTTGAAATGTAAATGAAGAAATTATCTAATAAATGTTGGAAAAAAATTGGTCAACCTCACTTTATAATCTCATCGATAACTCTATCTTTCAGGTGTTTGTAGTTAGACTTTAGAATTTAGTAGATTCAGATGCGAATATTTGAGTTGCAAAGGCCACAGAAACATACAGTTCACGTCTCCCCTTCACAGTTTGGCTTTGCCAAAAGAGTTGGCAAATTATAGGCTAGAGGAAAATAAATTTGTCACCTTTGCCATTGTAAGTCACATTCTGAAATAGGATGCAAGGAGTACGGAGGATGACAATAATATGTTGACATGACCATGATATTATCTGTGGCTATCCTTACAGAGGAAGCTGCTAACTGTAGGAGAAATGTCCAGCTAGGTCAAGCCTGGCAGCTGCGGATCTTGGCAACATGAACAGTGAGGCAAACTCATTGTGTACTCACTCTGATGAGGCTCAGCACACTGTCGAGAAGACAACCAAACCTGGAAGCAGGTAATGTTCAGTTATGTAAGCAGCCATAACTTTGAGCCTGGATTCAGCCACAGGCTCACAGGTCCTTGAGAAGGGCCTGGTAAGACAAAGCAGGCCCCCTACTTTAGATGGTTCCCATTACTTGGCAAGCCCAGGATGAAGGTCAACAATGAGAAGACAATTAATCTCAAAGTACAACACTCAGAACAAGGATCATCACCATTGCTGGGGAATTTGTCATAACTACAAATTCTCCTACCTGTCTCCAGCTCCCCCAAATCCAAGATTTTAGAATGAATCCCAGTATCTAGCAACTCCTCCAGACTGTCTCAGTACAGATGAACCACCTTTATTGGGATGGTGAGTGAGGCCAGGTTTCAAGAGTTAGAAACCAAAGCTAGAGCTGGGCTGGCCACATAAGAAATGGGTGACAGACTACAATCCAAGTTCCCACAGTGTAAATCTGTTCCTTAGCATACAGACACTGCTGTATGGACCCATCGTTTCTGGAAGAGCCTAACCTTATAAACACACTTTTACAGGGGACCAGCACACTTAGAAGAATATGTTGAACTGCTTTATTTAAAAATCTCCTACCTCAAAATTGAGTCTTTAAAGGTAGGAATTATGTCTGCTAATCTTCATGCACAGTATCTGGAAAAAAAAATGCTCGAACAGTGATAAGCTCTCAAAACATGCTTATGGAAAAAAAGGAGAAACACAGCATGTATGAAAGAAGAAACAAATAACAAATTAAAGGTAGAGCATGAATAGAGTCCACACAGACCCAGTGTCCAGCACGGGCACCTTCATTAAGAGCTTGCCAGAGGGTAGGTGAAAGAATGTGGGTATACTTCAGTGGGATATGGGGTTCTTTCTGAGGGAGGGGTGAAAGTGTCCTGCAAGAATCTTGTAGGTTTATATACTAAAAGTCACTGAATTGTACACTTTTAAAGGGTGGATTTTATGGTATGTGAATTATATCTCAATAAAAATAATTACATCTTTTAAAGAAGCAGAATGTGTGAATATCAAGGAAGGCATTTTGAGAGAGACATCTCCTAACTCACAGATTATGCAGGGAAGAGATCAAGAGTTTGGCACAGTAGAAGTCACAGGGTAACAATGAAAATGTGAACAGAGAGGGCAACAGTCAGGTTGCACATGTGGGCACAGAAGCAACAGCCAGGGTAACCAGAGTCTCGTTTTCTTTGGGAGCTGCACCAGAGACTCGCAGTGGCCTAGTAAATGGTTCCACAAATAGGGATCCCTTGAGCAGCTCAGGAAAGGCACAGATTGGCTCTTCTGAAGTTTGCTACTTCCCTCAGATCCTTACCTAGAAAGTAAAGATACGGAACCTGGTGAAAGTCCTCAAGCAGAGTGGTGCCGATATGCTAGATTGACACTCAAACATGGGGTGGGATGAAGCAGAGGATGACACAAGATGTGCTGGCCCATGCTGCTAACCCCAGCACTCCACAGGAGGAGGCAGGAGAGTTAGACTGAGGATCAGTCCAGGATACATAATAAGCCCATGTTTCCAAAAAAAACCAAAGGCTGGGGATATTTTCAGAGGTAGAGCACTTGATTAGCATGTTCGAGTTCCTGGGTTCTGTGTTGACATTACAAAGCTAAAATAAGAGCAGACCAGATGATGGGAGAAGCTATATACTATGAAGCAGTCCTAGGAGTTCCCTGGTCTGGACCCAACCCCCACCAAACCTGAAGGGAATGGATGTTCTCTGACCAGGATAGCAGCAGCTGGCCAAACTGCAGCCTGCACTCTGGCTCTTTACAGCCGCCCTGTTATTACCACCTATTTCTTTTTATGCTACTGCCAAAATACCACCATTAATCTTTCGCACTCCCTGAAGGCAAAACACGGGTAATTGGATTTATCTAGTTTTAGAATTTGTTAGGTTCCCTTACAATATAAATAAATAACTGACCTCCAGAGCGCGGGGAGCTTTGCTGGCGCTCCTGGCGCATGTGGGCCTGGCTGGCAGATGCTCCTAGCTAGCTCATTCATCTCCGCTATCTCCTCGCAGCACCTTCCCACCTGTCCTGAGCCCTGCTTCCTCTTTACTCAGCTCAGGAAGTTTTATTACCTTCTCCCATCCCCTTTTCCTACAGCCCAATATCTCCCTGCAGCCCTTCCCGCTCCATGCGTCTCAATTTTCTAGCTCCTCCCAGTATAGTGTTCATTACACTCTTGCTGTGCCTTTGTCATCCCCATCTCCCTTTTGCTCCGGACTTCATTTTTGCTAAAGATCCTTGAGTCGGCATTGTGAGAGGCTCACAGGAAAAGACAGAGCTTATGTGTTTTCTCTTCCATCAGAGGAGGCAGCCAGGAGAGCCCATCCCTTCACCCTACATTATCACAAACTCTTGTCACCACCCACTGGGGATGTGTAAGTTCCAAGCTACCCTGTTGAACACAAGGCTTTGGAGCCACATGGGCTGAAAGTATTTCTTCCCAGGAAATGTCCAGGTTTGGAAAACAGGCCCAATGGCACAGCACTTATCTAGGATGTATCAGGTTTGAGTTCAATCTCTAGTGTGGGTGGTTGCGGGAAGGCACCAGGAGAAGGTACCTGTGTGCACCAGCTATGGCCTTCACTTACTCATCCCACCCAATGCGTCACAAGGAACTCTGATGAGAGGGAGAAACCCTGGAGAATAGCCTCCAAAGAGCAAATGAGATTACCTCAAGTTCTTACTGTCTACTTCAGATCTTGTAGTTTGATGATTTGGTGCCTGGAACTGCTGGAGCCATCTTGTAGCCATAAAAATCAATGATCTCAGCAGTTTAGTGGATGGAAACAAACCATGAGAATGCCCTCTCTAGCATCCTTATTAAGTGAGGCTATAAATATCACTGTTATTGACATCATCGTTAATGTCATGCTTTATGCTGTGGTGCTAAATCCCATCTGACATATAATGTTTTCTTCCCAACATAGCTTAATTGGACCAGGAGTAGGCATGACCTCAACCTGGAATAGTCATGTCCTCTCTCCTGGGAATCTGAGAATGTGAAGGAGACACCCTGAAAATCTGAGAACCCAAGGATACAGGGATGTGTAGTCCTCCTCTGCCCTGTGCACAGAGCTAAGGGGAAAATAAAAAGCCATGTGGTGGGAAATAGGAGTAGGAAGCTATGGGACAATGCGGGCACAGGCAGGGACAGAGAGGCTGCCTGTGTTCTTCACTCATGTCTAACTTCCTCTCCTTCCAGAAGCCAAGAGTACCCACGCCCCTTGAATTCCACAGTCTTGATAATAAAAACCAACCTCTTCATTAGCATAGATGGGTTAAGTTTTTGAAAATCTTAACAAGAAGTATAACAGGAAAACTGCACTGTACACATAAGTACAGATGTACATGTGGATGAAACAGCATCTTGCTTTCCACACACAGACATGTGCATGAGACGGTTGGGCATCTAGAATAGCTATTTACAGGAAAATGTTCTGGTTTGAAAAGATGACATGCTTGTTGCCTTGGTGCAATGTGGTGGATAGAAGAAGGACAGACACGGGTATAACAAAATGAAAGACAAACAAAACCCCACCAACAACAGAATGGTTTTGATTGCATCAGAACCCAGTTTGCAGGTGAGTGCCTCAGCATCCTTGATCCTGCATGTCAGGGGATGCACAGTACAGAAATGTGTCTTCTACAGAATCTGCCTGAGCAATTATAATGCCCAGCCATTCTGGGTAAACTGCAAGCTGTGAAGATAAGAGTGACTGAGGCCAGTGTAGGAAGACTGACAGAGGAATCAGCACTAAAGGCCAGCAAGATTTTGCTGAAAGGACCCTGATATAGCTGTCTCCTGTGAGGCTTTGTCAGTGCCCAGCAAATACAGAAGTGGATGCTCACCGTCATCTATAGGGTGGAACACAGGGTTCCCAATGTAGGAACTAGAGAGAGTACCCAAGAGCTGTAGGGGTCTGCAACCCTATAGATGGAACAACAATATGAACTAATCAGAACCCCCAGAGCTCATGTCTCTAGCTGCATATGTATTAGAAGATGGCCTAGTCTGCCATTATTGGGAAGAGAGGCCCCTTGGTCTAGCAAACTTTATATGCCCCAGTACAGGGGAATGCCAGGGCCAAGAAGTGGGAGTGGGTGGGTAGGGGAGCAGGGTGGGGGGAGGGTATAGGGGACTTATGGGATAGCACTTGAAATGTAAATGAAGAAAATATCTAATAAAAAAAGAAAAGAAAAGAAAAGAAAAGAAAAGAAAAGAAAAGAAAAGAAAAGAAAAGCAAGACCCACAGATGCAGAAAGAAGCTGGGAGTCAGGAGTAGGAAAAGAAAGGAATTTCAGATCACTATGCAGATGGAAATTGTGTTCATTCCTTACTGCATCCATCCTTGCTGTGGTTTCAAATGTATAAATGTCTCACTGTGCCAACTCATGCAGTAGGTCGGATGAGGACAGCAGGTGTGGTAGGTTTGCCATTTCTTGAACATGCATTTCTAACATGCACGGCATCAGAGGAGCTCTTGAGACAGCTAAGTTGTGTGTGTACATGTGTGTGTCAGAGAGAAAGGAGGGAAAGAAGGGGACGGGGAGAAAGAGAGAGAGAAATATTGGGGCTAAAGGTGTAATTAATGAAAAATGGAAATGAAAAAACATCTTGATCCTTGATGGTGGTATAGAGTAAGCTAAGCATATGTAAGATGGAGCAAGGTCAAGTGCTCATAACTGGGCTGAGCTAACCAAAGCTGCCTGTAAGACCTGATCTATGACCCTGCTCTCTGTGGAGCATCTTTTAAATGTCCAAGCAATGCAAGTCTATTGAAGACAAATCCTTCCATTTCCTTCTAAGCAACTGTCTAGGTTGGTGTTTCTTTTCTTGCAAAACATAAACATTTCACCTCATTCTCATTTTCTTTGAGTAGTTTCTAAAGAAATGTACGGCAGAATTCTTATCCGGGCTCGTCTATAGCAGGGAGAATTTCCTACTTAGCTTTTTTTCAAGAGCTTTCCTCTTGATAAGAATCTTGAAGATTTTCAGTTTGAATGTAATATGCTTAGACACAGTCATTTATTCTTTTAAATTCTCCTGCTTAGGGTTCTTAGACATTTCTGAATCTGTGATTTGGGTGTTTGGTATTAATTGTGAGATTTTTTTTTCAGTCACTGTTATTAGAAGGATGTCTTCTTTTTCTTTTTCTTTTTCTTTTTCTTTTTCTTTTTCTTTTTCTTTTTCTTTTGCTTTTGCTTTTGCTTTTGCTTTTGCTTTTGCTTTTGCTTTTGCTTTTGCTTTTGCTTTTGCTTCTGGTATCCTCATCATGCATGTATCTTCTGCACCTGCCTCACAGCTTTTGGATTTTCTCAATATTGTCTTTTTGTTTCTCTTGGACATTTAGTTTGGGAAATTTTTATCATTTTATTTTCAGCCTTCTCAATCCTTTTCTTAACTATATTTAGTCCCAAAATGAGTCCATAAAAGATAGTTGTCATTTCTAATATATATATATATATATATATATATATATATATATATATATATATATATATATATTTGGTTCTAGAATTCTCCTTTATTCCTGTTAGAATTTCAGTCACTGCACTTATGTTAACCATCTGTCCTTACATGTGGTCCATGAGTTTAGCATATTAATCACAGTTATTTTAAATCCTCCATTGGATAATTCTAATAATATCTCTGTCACATCTTAGTTTTATCTGATATTTGCCCTGTTTCAAGCTCTGCTTTTATGTCTTTTAAGTTAAGGGCCTGGAATTGAATACTTTCACTTCCTTCATGTGTTAGGTTCTAGTAAAATGTATTTTCTTTGAGGGAGGGCATTTCTTAAAAAATCAGAATCCACTGAGTATATTTCAAAGTAGCCACCTTGTACTTTTTGACTATCCAAGAAGATTTGGGGAAATCCTAGAGATAAAATTCACAGAACTGCAGAGGCTCCACAAATCCAGCCTCTGAAGTTCCCATGTGAAATAATCATTAGTCTATGGCTTTCTAGAATATCAGAAGAGCCAGACACCAGCAATAATCCTAGGTCATCACAAACCATGATTCTCTCTATTTCCCAGTCTTCATGATCATGGCTTATCCTGTTGTCTCAATTTTCTAATATGTTCACATGAAATTCTTACTCTTAGAATGTGGAGATTTGTTTGCAATCCTCAATTTAAAACAACAACAACAACAACAACAACAACAACTAGGAAACGTGGTATTTTCAATTGCTCTTGCTCCACTTCTGTTGTTATAACAGAGTAGACTTTGGTAAACACAGAATCCTCGTTCTTGGTCCTCTGAAGTTGTGCAGGGCAAGAGATTGCTGCTAAAAGAATACAAAAGTACTTAAAGCCCATGGTGAGAGATAGCATGGGATCCTTTGAGAAAACAGTACATTTGAAAGTAGGACTCTATATTGCATGAAACCATATATACAAACAATGGTCTAGGAACCACATAGCCAGAAAAAGACCTGAAAGTCTCTGCACAGGTCTGATCAGCTCATGTCTTCTTTGTCCAGAGGCAGTCTACAAAGATGCGCAGATGACTATCTTGCAAATGTACAGTTCTCAGCAAAAAAGTCAACAAGGTACCCAAAGAAACTGGAAAACATGGCCAAATTGAAGAACCACCCTAAAATCTATGCATTCCAGGTAGATGTAATTTGTAAATATATTTGAAATGCCTGCTAAATTCCTGCCTTAAGTATTCCTAAGGAATTATAAAAAGATGAATGTATATAACTATAGGTGTGAGGGAAGAGAAGGCTTAGTGGGTAAAGCACTTGGGAGCTGAGCCTGAGGACGTGAGTTTGAATCATCAGAGCCCACATCAAAGCTGGACAGTGTACCTGCAGATGATCATCTCCTTGTGTACTCCTATTGGGGATAAGAGATGAAGACTGGAAAACTGTTTTTTTTTTTTTTTTTTTTTTTTTTTTTTTTAAAAGCCTGTGGGCCAGGTAGTCTGGCAACAAACAATAAGAGAGAGCCTATCCTGGACGGTGAGGACTAACAACTGAGGTTGACTTCTGACTTCACCAAGTCCACACAGCATGGGTTGTACCCCCACTCACACATGCAGGGGCATGCTCACAGAGGCGTAGACATGGATAACTAAGGGCAATTATGAAAGCAAGTAAACAAAATTACAATTTCAACCAAGATGTAAAGAAATCTTAAAATAGCATTGAAGACAGATTTGTGGATCTGAAACAAAGGTAATAACAATAAAAACTCACTAGAGATATTCCACAGCAGTCTTCAGGGGAAATGAACAGTTTGGGAAGTGGTCATTGGAAACTAGTATGAGGAACAAGCAAAAGGGGATAGAGCAGTAAAGCAGTGGGAAGGAGGAAGCTTCGGAGGAGAATTTGTAAAACATCACCAAGCTACCCAATATATTCAAATTGAGAGTACCGAAACGGAAAGACATCTTACAAAAAGGAGTTTATTTGAGGATCTAGCCGTCAAATGTCCCAAATTTGAAAGAAGAAATGCATACATAAATATAAGAAGCTTACTGAACCCTACTTGGGGTGAACCCAAATATAACTACACGGAGATCCGTTATGATTCATCTGTCAACACTGAAGACGAAGTGAGAATCCTGAAAGCGATAAAAGACAAACTCACGAGGCGTAAGGGAACCAAAGTAAGATCCTCTGCATGTTTTCCTGTAGGAGAATCACAACCCAGCAGCCCTGCGGTTTGTATTTAAAGTGCTGAAAGCAAGTAGCAAAAACAAACTGTCAATCAAAAGTTCTGTATCCCGTGAAAACATCCTTCAAAAGCGAGAAAGAAATTAAACCTCTTTCACATAAGGAAAGCTGGGGAGACATTATCACTCAACCTTACCTCTGAGAAAGGCTAAAAGGAGCTGTTCAATTGAAAACACAAAGAAGTTGGAGAGAAAACTAAGAAATTCAAAATTTATCTGGCAAATGAACCGACGAAAAGAAAAACTATTTCTATAATTTTGTTGTATTACTCCATTTTAAATTTTTATAGGATTTTATAAACCTTATTTGTAAAAAAAGTTGCAAATTAAAAAAAAATGCACACCAAAATTAGCCAGACTGAGGTCTATACAAATACAGAACTCAATGAACTTCTATCCAGTTAGAATAGCCATTAAGACAAGAAACTGTGGGGCTTTGCATGGGATTTTAAACTTTCACTATCACATATATGTATTTATACACCATCAAACCCAAGAAGTTCATCACAGTGTTAAAACCAAAGAAAGAATTATCTTTATATCCTCTTTTGCAACTCATTATTACCTGAATTCAATTCTTACTAGGAATTGAAAAGCAAAATTAAGGTTTGTCATGGTAATCCATGTCTATAATGTAAGCAATGAGCCAAAGGCAGGGAGGAGCCAGAGTTCGAGGCATTCTGGGTTATAGAGGGTGACTTTATCTCAAAATAAAGACAACACTATACAAAGGGACTATTATTTCATGTAATGATTATATAATATATACTAACTTATAATTTATATCAACAATATAGTGGTCTACTATTTTGTATGTAAATGATGATATTTATTTAAAATAAATAGTCAAGAGTTCAAGATACTGAATTGAGTCATCATTTAAACTATGATGATGTACCACAAAAGAAATACTTATGGATCATTCATAAGCAGAAATGAGAGAAAAGCAAACTATGTTCTTCAGGCAAAAACAACTAATTGTAAATGAGGAAATTAGCTTGGGGAAGTTATAAATAACAACCTTATATAATAAGCCCCTTTATCATTAGTTTGTTTACTTGTAAATAGAAAAAAAATCTGTCCAATCAAAGGACACAGAGTGGCCCAATGGATCTGACCAGAACAACAACATGACCTAATTATGTGCTATGTATAAGAATTATGGCTGAGGTTTAAATCCAGGCACTTTGAAAGGAAAAGAGTGGGACCAGTTCACTGTAACTTATCAGCAAAACCTAGGATCATATCACACAATGTAGACACTCACAGAGGTAAAGGACATTACAGAATGACAACAGGATTAATTTCCCAAGAAGATACAACAATTTTGAGCATGCATATAGCAAACAACCCAACATCAAATCAAATAAAACAGCTCTGATAGAATAAGAGCAAGACATAATGCCAATGATCATATTAGATACACTACTAATCTACTTTCAACAATGAAAAAATGGCAAAAAAGAGAAAGTAACAGTGTAAATATCATTTTAGATAAAAGCAAACACAAACAGAACACTACACACTATAGATGAACTATATAAAACAGACACATACAGCATGCCACACATAAAGGACATATGGGGCGTTTGCCATGGTCCATCATATATGCAGCCTCAAAATAAGTCTTGACCAATATATTTTTGGATATTTTATTTATTTCCATTTCAAATGTTATCCCCTTTCCCAGTTTCCCCTCAGGAAACCCCCTAACACACCCTCCCTTGCCCTGGTTCTATGAGGCTGCTCCCCCACCAACCCACCCACTCCCACCTTGACCAATTTATACAGTGTGAAATGACACAAAGTACTTTCCAATCACAATGGAGTGGAGTTAGACATCTATAATGGCAGGCAAGGAGTTGGAAATGCAAGTGTGCAGAAATTCAACAAACACTCTTAAGTCCAAAGCAGTAAGCATATCCTTAAAGAAGTATCTGAAAAAAATCAACACAAAAGCTCAACACACACAGGCATATGGGCTGCATCAAAAACAATATGAAGTCCACGAGTTATCGTTCTAAACACAGATGAAGAAAAAAAAAAGGTGGTTTTCTTTTTAAACAAGCTAACTTTAAACATGTAAAGGTATAAGAAGGGAAACTAAACATAACATTGAAGGTCAGAAACATAAACATTCGAATAAAGGTAAACAAGACAGATGATAGAAAGAGAGAGAAATAAAACCACAGTTATATCCTTGACCGAACCACAGTTTATTGTTTGAAAAATTAACCCATCTGGCAAAGCTTTAGCTAGACTGAGAGAAAAAGAAGATTCAAATAAGAAACATCATAAAAGGGAAAGAGGACATGGCAGCATCACAAAGAACTTTCTGGAAACCAGAAGGCTTACTCAGAGTAGTGAGAACAAATGGATGTCTGCAAATAGATAACCTCGCTTAACTGGGAAATTCTTAGACGTAATTCAGCCTCTTAAGAAGAGATGGTAAGGAAAAAGCACATCTGAACAGTTCTGTACCTAGTTAGAGACTGAATCACGAACCTCCCAACAAAGCCCAGGCCCAGTGTGTTCATTAATAAATTCTTCCAAGTATTAATTGACAACAGCCTTCTTCAAACTCTTCCAGAAGTAATAAAGAAGAGCAAGCACCATCATCCTCATTCTGTGACCCAGTCATACCCCAGTAACAAAATGAAGAAAAACTAAAACCATAGACAAAACCTCTTAAGAATATTGACATAAGCATGCTCTGCAAAATGTTTGCAAATGGACTCTAAAAGTACCCTGAAATGACTATGTAGCACTCCCAAATAATATTAATTCCTGCAATACAAGGATAGCTAACATAAAAATTGATTTTTATCATGTGTGTTCTTTTGTGATTAGGTTACCTCACTCAGGATGATATCCTCCAGATCTATCCATTTGCCTAAGAATTTCATAAATTCATTAATTTTAATAGCTGAGTAGTACTCCATTGTGTAAATGTACCACATTTTCTGTATCCATTCCTCTGTTGAGGGACATCTGGGTTCATTCATCAATGGGAGGAGAGGCCCTTGGTCTTGCAAAGATTCTATGCCCCAGTATAGGGGAATGCCAGGGCCAGGAAGCAGGAGAGGGTGGGTTGGGGAACAGAAGGAGGGGGAGGGGATAGGGGATTTTTGGAGAGGAAACTAGGAAAGGGGATTTGAAATATAAATAAAGAAAATATCTTATAAAAATAAACTACAATAACATATTGAAAAATAAGCAAACAAAGCAACAACAAAAACAAAAGAAATCACACACTATCAAGTCAGGTGGAAGAAATCACACACTATCAGGTCAGGTGAAAGAAATCACACACTATCAGGTCAGGTGATGCAAAATAAACAAATAACCAAATAAATAAATGCCTAAACTTTATGCATGCACTCAACACAGAACACACACACACATAACACATACATGTATTTGTATATGTGTGTATGTTATGCATGCCAAGATTAAGAACATACTCAATGATAAAAACACACACACATATGTATGTGTATGTGTGTGTGTGTGTATGCATACCAAGGTTGAGAACATACTCAATGAAGAAAGGTAGTGCTTTTCTTCTAATAATGTGGGTTGTAGGCAAAGATGCCAGCCAGCATGTCTATTGAAATGCCTTAGAAAAGTCTAGAAAGAGAAATAAAGCAGGAAAAAGATAGTTTAAAAACATCCCCCTCATGGAATCTTCTGCACCTGAGATTCTCTTTTCCATCTAGAAGCTAGAGAAAGTACCCCAGGAGCTGAAGGGGCCTGCAACCCTATAAGAGGATCAACAATATGAACTAACCAGAACCCCCAGAGCGTGTGTCTCTAGCTGCATATGTAGCAGAAGATGGTCTAGTCGGCCATCATCAGGAAAAGAGGCCCCTTGGTATTGCAAACTTTATATGCCCCAATATAGGGGAATGCCTGGGCCATGAAGTAGGAGTGGGTGGGTAGGGGAGAAGGGCAGGGGGAGGGTATAGGGAACTTCCAGGATTGCATTTGAAATGTAAAATAAGAAAATATCTAATAAAGTTAAAAGAAAAAGAAATGAAAAAATTATCGAATGATTAGGACATAAAAAAAAAATCCACCTTGGAAAAGCAGAAGAAAGAAATCTGTTTACAAATGACATAATCTTACATGCCAAAACTTTTAAAGAATTTTACCAAAAAATAGAATAAAAATACAGTAAAGTTTCAGAATATAAAATCACCACACAAAAATCACTTGTACGTCTGTATAAGAACAATGAGCAATCTGAAAAGAAATTATGAAAAGGATTATAAATTCTTAAAAAGGAGTAAACAGCCTGGGTGTGGGCTCAGTGGCAAAATAATTGCCTGTCATTTGTGCCACCCTGGGTTCTGTATGCTATCCCTACTACAAAAGCTAAAAAGAACCAAACTGGTGTGACTGAGGAGGTGAAAGGCTTATACAAGTAAAAGTGTTCAGGAAGGTCTGAAATGGGTTAAAAAATCCCAAACAGAATGGAAGCGCATCTCCTCTGTGAGGCTAGGCAACCTTGATAGAGTGACGATGGCAACGCTTTCTGAATGTGAGCTCAACTCACTGCAGGCTCAGGCTTAAGTCCACTGATTTTATTTTTGCAAAAATAGAAAAATCTATTGTAAGCATCACATGGAATTGCAAGAGACCACACACAGCCAAAGGGGGGGATGTTCAAAAAGAACTACATTGGAAATCTCACATTCTCTGGTTTAAAACACAAATGTAAAGTTACAGTAATCAAAATAATGTGGCTCAGGCATAAAAGCTTATAGACTCATGAACACAACCTAAATCTAAGAAATGTTAGAATGTTTTTGGTGAAATAGCAAAATTATTAAATAAAATATTTTCAACAAATAGTTTTAGCAAAACTGTATATTGATATGTAGAAATATGCACTTGAAATCCTTGTCTTATGCCACATGCACAAATCAGCTCAAATATAAGAGCTGTGTAAGCCAGTAAGAGACCAGGAGGGAAGCCAAGTATGCTGGATGAGGTAGTAATTTCTTAGAAACAACACAATATTCAAAAGACATGGAAACAAAACATAAACTAGACAGCAGAAAACCTGAAAAGCTTATTTGATGTTGGGAATCAACCCAGGCCCTTGTGCATGCTAATATGCTAGGTAAGAGCTCTGCTCTTTAGAGTAAACCCCAGCTCCAAACTTGAAACTTTGATGTAACAAAGAACACTGTGAACATATGAACAAGTGAGAGACGACCCAGAGGAGGAAATATCTGCATGTCATACACCAGATAAAGGCTTTACTTTCTAGAATGCAGGCAAACGACAACCCAACAACAAAGAAGAGAACTGTTAACAAGATGAGTGTTGCCCCTCAGTAGATATTTCTCCAAATGGTCAGAAAATACAACACCAACACTCATGATTGGTGAAATGTAAATGAAAACCACAATAAAATACCAATGGATGCTCATTTAATTTAGTATTACAAAAAATGTTAAGTAAAAACAGAAAAGAGCAGGTGTTAGGGGAAGTATTGAAAAAGCAAGTTCCTTTCACTCTGATAGTGGGCAAATAAAATATCACAACAATTGTGCAAATAGCATGGTAGTTTTTTTCAAATAGTTAAACAGAAAACTACATGAGATGCAGCATTTGGGGGTATATACAAAAAAAAAATTATAAGGGCCCCAAAGTATTTTCACACCCGTGTTCATGGTACAGTTATTCCTACGAATACAACCCAAGTGCCCACCAAAGGATGAATAAATAATCAAATGTGGAATAGGAAATACAATGAATGACTATTATAGAGGAAATCTGATTTAATACATGTAACAGGAATGGACCTTGAAGACATGGCACTAAACCAGTAAGCCAGTCACAAAATGACATGTAATACTTATTATATGATACCATTTTCCTGTGTACAAAGGATAGTCAAAATCATATAGACAAGAAATGAGATAGGAGTTTCCCGGAACTTGGGGAAAAACCTGGTGGGTTCTGACTGACAGACTAGAGAACAGAAGCTCTGAAGATGGATGATGGTGAAGGCACACAGCCAAGTGAATGGCCTTAATGTCACTGCAGTAAACATGTAAAACTAGAAGAAACATAACCGCCATCCATATTTTGTCACACAATAAAAGCGGCATGCACATATAAAGAGTTAGCACTGCTCTTAAAAGCAATTGCTCTTGCAGAGGACCTGGGTTCAGTTCCCTGCAAACACATGGCAGCTTACAACTGTCTGTAACTCCAGTTCTAAGAAATCTAGTGTCCTTGGATCTGGACACTGTATGCATAAGGTTTACATACATACATGCAAAACACCCACACAAAATAAAAATTTTAAATCTAAAAAAATAAAATTAAGGAGCCCTAGGAATGTGTGTGTGTGTGTGTGTGTGTGTGTGTGTGTGTGTGTGTGTGCGCGCGTGTGTTGGGGAAGAGGGCTTGTAATAAAATTTTCTTATAAAACCAGCATGACAGAAGTGAGGATATTCTGAACAGATGTTGTATCTCTCAGTCTGGCTTCCAAACTATTGAAACAATGTGCCCCTATTAAATGGAATTTCTGCTAGAAGGAAAAGGCTTTGGTCAGATGGGAACTTCTCTACTGGGAAGAGTTCACTAAGTTCTAACAACTTCTCATACTACCTTAAGGATGAGCCTGAAGCCCAGAAATGGTGGGTTAATGATGGGTGGGATCACACCTTGCCAGGACTGTTAGAGATAAAATTTCTTGGCCCTATATTCAAATTTCTATCTCACTTCAGAACACCAATGTAGACTTGAGTGATTTTCTGCAACTGTGTTCTTCTTCCAAACAAGAAAATGTGAATAAATCACATTTTCTGCTTTATCTTATTACTTTGACGGTTTATGTTAACTTATTGGGGATGGGTGGCCAGACCTAACTTAGGTCATAGGTTGTGACTCAAGATTGGCAACACCATGGTTGAATATGTGTGCTTCAATTTGTTGATTTGAACACTTAATATCAATACACTTAAAATCAAATATTTCTTCTCTTCACCCACTCTTCCATTTCTCTTCTGTTTCCTGATCTCTGAGCTCTGTATTCTATCAATTTCTTCACTATTTATGAATATTTATAGAAGAGGGCATACAATTAATTAAGCTCATAGATGTCTATCTACAGTGGTTCTTGGCATGCAATGGACACCAAATAAATACTATTGTTTAAGTTGAATACAATGCAGCCAGCTTTCCATATCTTCAGTTCTATATCCTAAATTCATACAGTCACAGATCACTCATGTTTGAAAAGTGATTGTAGATGCAATGATATTGTCTGTACCCTTTTTCTTGGCATCATTCTCTAGATAATACAGCATAGCAACTATTTGCACTTGTGAGAAATTACGAGGAATTTAGAGATCATTTAAAGAATACAGGGGGGATATGCATATATGATATGCAAATACTGCACCATTTTATGGAATCCACAAGTTTTCCAGTTTGCATCGGTCCTGGAACCAATCTTCCTGGATAAAGAAGGGTGTTGTTTAAATTTTTAAAGCTGTTGTTCATTGTGAGCTTGCTACAATTCCAAACATAAGCTCTTTACAAATTCAAGGCCATCTCTTCCCTCTCAATAACCCAGTGAAGTGGATATATAGTCCCTGTTTTTTGTTGTTTTTTTTTTCTCTTTTTCTAATCAGGAAATTGAGGTTTAGAGAAATTGAGTCACTTGTCCAACCACATACAGCCATTACTGAACTAGCAGGGTTGGGATTTGAATGAGTCTTTCGACTGCCGAGCTGATGTTCTTAACCTCTTGATAGAGGTTATACTTTATCTTACATTTCACTAAGCACCCATTGACTTGCCAATTGTAAGACAGAGCATATAATCAAGAGCATTCTATACACTGTTTCCACTGTGCAGGTGCAGAACACACAGGCTGCTGAAACAGCCAGGCATGTCACCATGGGGCTTGTTACAGAGGCAGCTGCGTTCAGATGACCAAGGGAATGTGTACAAAATCCTTCATCCCAGATGCCCTCAGACACTAGTCCCTTTGGCCTTTCCACCCCTGAAGTCTACAGACAGACCTTCAGAACGTGCTAGACTTTATGAGCGAAACTTTGGTAACAGGAAGGCAGCAGGCACACCTCCCTTGCAGCTGCTCGAAATCTCCTGCCAGTGGCTTTAAGAATTGTGAAATTCACAGATACTGCAATTGTAACAAGCAGGAGACAGGACAAGTTAAATACCAGCTATGTAGAGAGAGAGATCATTATCTCAACTAGAATTCAAATGCCAGAAACTGTGGTTGTAACTTCAATGACTTCCCAATTCAAAATAGGTGAGAATATCTCCATTAGAAAGAGATGGTTCTTGGAATGTCAGAATGTCTGCGTGCTGCGTGTGTGCTTGGGTGCCTGTGTGAAGGGCAAGGGACAAAAAAAAAGTATTCAATTTTAAAACAATTTCGGGCACCTACTGTGCATTAGGAGTTTATTGAGAACTGAGCACTCAAAGAGAAATAGAAGGTAATAATGCACTTAACAGAGGGTATAGGGGAGGCACCTCAGAAGAGGAATACCTGATTATTCTGTTTTTAGTTTTTTTATTTTGAGAAAGGGTCCCAGGTATTCCAGATGGGCCTCAAACTCACTGAGTAAGCTGAGGATCTTGAACTCCAGATGCACTTACCTCTCTCTCCTCAGTCCTGGCATTCCAGGACACTATGCCTGGTGTGCACAGTTCTGGGGACCAAAGCAAAGCCTTGAACTTGCCAAGCAAGCATCCTCCTAACTGACCCACATCCCTGCTCAAGGAAAGTATCTTTAGAGGCAACATAACAAGCAGCTTTGAGAACAACATTCCCTTGCACTTACAGAGGGCACCTTATAGCCAATATCTCAGTGGAAGTGTAGCCACTCTAATATAACACCTGATGGGTTCAATTTCCTGCGTATGCAGATAATAACTCCATTTTGCCCACCTGGGAAGTTCCAAATAGCCACAGAGTGAGCAAGAAGGTTGACATCAGAATGGCATCCCTGGGTGATCAGTGTAGAAAAGTAAGTGACATGGAAGCCACGTTGGGTTGATAGGGGTGGGGGGGGCAGAGCAAACTGGAGCTAGTAGGTCTTCTGTCCCCCCACAAACTGGTGTGCACAATGAACTCTTGGGTGGAAGTTCCAAAGGAGAGCTTTGTAAAGTGTCTGAACTCTGTGATGGGAAGAGTAGGATCAAAAGAAATGGCTCCTCAGAGAAGAGATTCTGGCAGGACAAAGCCAGGTGTCAGACCACACAGAGCCTGAGCAGGATCCAATCTAGTTTAATTAGACATTGCCTACCATTCATGGCAAAAAAAGGGGTTCACAGTAGTATTGGGGCAGCAGGGAGAAAGTGAGATTTGCCCAGGGCTGGAGCCTGGGGCGGGGGGATCAAGAAATCCTGTGAATTGCCTTTGCCTCCTCCAGTGGCTGCACAAGCTGGATGCTGGCATCTGTGTATCCCCATGAACCCAAAAGTCAGGTAGCCAGTGATTATTGTCCGGTAACTTTCTTTCCTGTCTTCGGCTGCTCCATAAGCCCATCATCCCATCACTCCCACGTACACCTGCTTTCTTTCTCTGCT
Source organism: Mus minutoides (assembly GCA_902729485.2). Lineage (NCBI taxonomy): Eukaryota > Metazoa > Chordata > Mammalia > Rodentia > Muridae > Mus > Mus minutoides. Next base: position 3,898,363 of record LR749514.1, read on the forward strand.
CCTTCCTTTCTCTTCCTTCACAGCTGATTCCAACTAAGAAAACATCTTTTGCTCTCTTGTGTGTTTCTCCATTCCCTTTTTAATATATATATATATATATATATATATATATATATATATATATATATATATATATATATATATAT